>JACFYI010003614.1:577061-596202 GCA_014898755.1 Handroanthus guayacan | reverse complement strand
ACACTTTTTTAATCATTTGATATATATTATTTAAAATACTTTTAATAATAATAATTAGAAGAAGAAGAAGTAAAATTATATTAGAAATAGTTAAAAAATTTAAAAAATTAAGAAATAGAATATGTAAAATACTTCTTAAAAATAAAAACAAAATAACATTAAAGAAAATTAAAAAAATTAAAAAATTTATCTCCACAATATTCACCATTAAAAAACATAAAAACATTTTTGAAAAAAAAAAATATTTCTCCATCATCTTCCCTATCATCTCCATTCTCCACCTACCAACTACACCATCTACACCGCCAACTCCGCCATCTTCACTGTCATCTCCACTTATCATCTACATTATCTCCACCCATCATATCCATCTCCATCTCCAGCATCTTCTTCTCCACCCACCATCTTCACCAGACCACTGCCACCCACCACAACTCACCATTGCTGCCACCATCATTGCCCCCATCGCCCACCTTTGCCGCTAGTACCATCATCGCAACCCACCACCGTGCTTGCACCTCCATCAGCGCCCGCAATGACCACTTCCACCATCATCCACTACCCATTGCACTGCCACTTATAACACCTCGAAAATTCTCTTAGTCAAGATTTTTAACTCTTTATTTTCAAACAATAAATCATTTTTGCTATCACGAAAATCATTTTATTGTCAAAATCATTTATTTACATTTGAAAATTTTTTCTTACAATCGAGACTTCGTTTATACACCGTTTCGGCCCAAATGAGCCTCTTAGACCCAAGAAAATAAGCCCAAATCAAACCCAAATCCTAACCCAATATCTTTCATCCAATCTCAATATTTCGAAAAAAAAAGGAAGAAAAAGCAGCTGGCGGCAGCTGCAACTTGGGTGAGGAAAATCCTCACCCACTTCCATCAAATCCAAGTCAAGCTACTCTAGAAAGCTTTGGCAAATTGCAGGCAAAACCTTGGTCCAATTTTCTTTGCTCCAATACCCTTTTTTCTTCATCTACAAATTAGAGTGTTAATTGCATGAATGTCTTTCCCATTTGCGAGAACAATTTTTCCTTTCATTCCCCTCTATTATCTCTTCACAAACATACACCATCTTCTTGCTACCTTCAACTCTCAAAGGAAGAAAAATACACTTATCTTAAACTATATCTTAACATTTGATAGGGGGAAGAAGTAGGAACACTCACAATAGCCTCTTGGTAAGATTGCTCAATAAGTATATAAGCTTATATGATAGATTGGAGGTTATGTCCTAACTTAAGCATATGATCTCTCATTTTGATAGATATTTGAATCTCCACTTGAATCAACCCACTCTTTGGTTTAAGATCTTAGGACAAGAGTAAGATTCCTTGAATTTTCTCCCTTGGCTTTACATGTTGCAATTCTTATTTATTCTTGCCTTAAAATATGTTATGGAGTATCATGTTCGGTTTTGTGATATTTGGTTGACTTATTTGGCTCCGTATTCATTTTGAATGATGATTTGAACTCCTTGAATAACATGAGACCTCATTCTCATTATGAATATGCTCTTGAGATTGTGGGCCATTGGACAAATATAAAGTTTGAGGCAAAAATGGAAGAAAAGTGATTATGGACAAAATACTGATTTTTGCTTTAAACTTATAAAATCAATTTAAAAATTAAAATTTTCGAATCTTTGCTTGGAAATGGGTTTCTGAAGGTCTGATTTCTAGATGAAAAATATAGGAAATTTTTTTTGAGTCAATGGATTAATAACACTTTTTCTCCAAGAATTTGTAAATTAGAGTTGGAACTTAAAAATTAAAAATCTTGATAATGAGTAGAACAAATTAAATCTATTTTTTTCACATTTTGTCCTCTACTTTCATAAGGATGAAAAAAAAAATGGCTGTTCATGATTACTGTTCACCGCACGCGTCCGCACGTGAACAGTGGTGAGGACCCTCCAAAGGCAGTAGCCTCTGTCATTTTCTCCACGTTCATGTCTACTTTTGTGCATGGACACGCTCAAGATAGTCCCCAAAAATTTTTATTTTTGATCCTTTTTGCTATTTTAAGTCTATTTTCCACTTCTTTTCAAAATTTTAAAATTTTCAAAACTATTATTTCCTTAACCCAAGGTTTGAATCAAATGAATTCTGAATTTGACGTTTGTTACCGATTGATTTTCGTCCATATTTTACTTCTTTAAACATGTTTAAGGCTTTGCAATAAACTGTTTTTTGATCCATGGTCCGAACTCGAATTGTTTGTTTGAATCCATCGACCGTTTGAATTCATAGGCATCCTGGCTATATGTTTCTGATATGTTCCATTTGTTCCAAATTCAAATCATTTATTTGAATTGATCTATCATTTGAATCCGTGCTCGTGGTTGTTATATGTTCTAATGTGTTCAGATATGTTCTGATACATTCAAATATATTTGTTCCGAAATTCCTACCATGATCTAGCCTAATGCTTTGAGAATGACCCTATTATTTTGAACCTGAATGAAAGAATGAATGTTGGGCCCTGAGAATTTTCAAGTGGTATCAGTTTGGGTGATATCGGATCGTCAATCTGAACCCCTGAAAATTTCTAAATGGTGGGTAGTTCGGACAAATTCCAAAATTAGGATTTCGAAGGGTTACTCAAAGGCACGTGGATTCGACTGTGCTTTAATGAATGAATGTCGCCCCTTGAGAGAGTAATGGAGGGATAAGGATTAAATGAATGTTAAATGTTGGAGTTATAAAGGTGACAGATCTACCAAATGATTGTTTCAGCCTTAAATGCTTATTGACATGAATGTGAAAATTTTATAAGTTATTGTTTGAAATGATGGTTCTAAACATTTCAATTTGATATTGTCATCACATTCATGTTTCGTTCGTGCTATGTTTGTTGGTCACCTTTATACTCTTCATCCTATGCCATAAGTTTTACTGGGTCATTGGACTCATGATTCCATTAACATTATGTCGGAAATTAGTTTTGTGGATTATTTGAACTTGGGAGGCTTCCTGTCAGTATTTTGGCTTTCTTTAGAATCATGTAAACATGAATGTATTTGGTTTAGTTAGATTTTGTCGTTTGGACTTCAGATATGATTACCATGCACTTTAGATTCCATGATGTATTTTGAAAAAATTTGATTTGTAATTATGGAGTATTTTGAAACATTAAGTTATAAATTGTATGTTGGATTTCTGTTTTTGGTTATTAGTTAGTTATTCATTTATGAGCAAGGCTCCAGATGTAGGAGCGGATGCTTTAGGATCCCGGAACGTTACACCACCAACCCCCACCACCATCACCATTTGGGCCATCATTGGTGCCAAATCTGCGTGTCTATGTATGTGTTATATAGATAGATGTTCAGTGTATATATATGTGTGTTTTTTATATAGATGTGTGTATGCACATATAGATCCAAGAAAACATGAATAAAAGGGTATTTTTAGCGCTAAGAAAATCCAGGTAGGAGGTGAAGTAAGACGGTAAAAATGGAGTTTAATTATAATTTTTTGCTCTTTGGTGGGAGTTTGGCCATTTTTCCCTCCAAAAACATTAATAAAATGGGTATTTTCTTTTGTTCTTGATCCTACTTAGCTGCTGTGTAGTTAACAAAAAAAATGAATATCACCAGCTAGCTCAGGAAAAAAAAAACACACACACACACATTCGGCGTGCCATGTGGGATTTTGGTGCTGGAAATAGTAATTCCGTTGGCAACAGGATAAAAAATGCGAATTTATTTAAAGTTATAGGACTAAATTTCGAAACTCAAAACTTACAGGACGAAAACCAAAAAATGGTATAGTTACAGGACGAAAATTGCAATTTTTCCCATTAATGTTCATGTGGAATTTGCTTACATTCCCTCCCTTACACATTCTCCTTCTTCTGAGATATCAGGTAACATACTATACTTTTTGCTACTCAGTTGACCAACTAGAATGTCTTTGGAATACCTGATGATCTCTTATTCTATAACTCCTCTATCAAAACTGCTTTGGAAAGTCTTTTCTTCTTGCAAACTAAGTAGGGTCGAAGTATCCAATTTTTTTCTCCTTCTCATTCCCGTGTCAATAGGACTATATAATATCCATTAATGAGGGCATATATCCTACATTAGCTAGGTTATTTTATGCTAATCTCAAGCTTTTTGATAAAAATTATAATCTCGTCTTGAATTCTTTGTTCTTGTGTGAAAAAATGTTCTCACTATCAAAAAATCAACTCATTTTTTAACTTTGCTGATGATGGTTCCAAGGTTTTTTAACTTTGCAAGTGGAACAAACCTTAATTCTCACTCTATGATATTCAAAATTTAGTTCCAGCAAAAACTCCCATGGTTCCAAGCCTGCATCAGTTGATCCCGGTGGTCTGCTTGATTTTCTTTGTTATCTTCATGACAAAGTAGATACTTAGGCTCCAAGTCTGACTCAAAGTGTAGTGCCCTGAACTTAGAGCTTCTGCCCCCAGGACAAGTTGCTACCGGGGAAGGATGATTGTACAATTACAACTGCCAAGGAGGGACAATTATATAATATAATGCATAATTTCATTAATAAAACTCAAACTTACTTAAGTACATTCATCATAAATATATCAAAATAAAAACAAAAATTGTAAATCTATAACTGCTACATGAAACTTCTCCACATATCTAGCATTCTTCCCTACGATTTAACTTGCAAGATGTATAATAAAAAATGTAAGTTCGAAAAACTTAGTAAAATTTATGGCATAACCAGAATGAACAGGAAATGTCAAACCATCCATAGAGCATAGTGGTAAGATAAGGTAGCATTAACAATACGAGTTCAAATCATATTGTGATATCCCACATTGGAATATTAAAGAAACAGTGATAATTATATAAGTTGTGGCCAAAGAATCTATGTGCAAATATTGGATATCCCTTTTGAGCAAGTTGTTCATAGCTCAATTTCAGGTTGTGCACAATAAATTTTCAGGCAAATCTTGCGTCTTAGGCTATTTTGGACTTGGGGGATGATAAATGATATCAGAGCCAATCATCAGTTGAAGGAAGCTAAGTGGTATATGGGGCAAAGTGCTACGCGTATCAGACCACCTCTTGAACTTATGAGACAAAGTGCTACATGTCCAAAGCCACCTCTTAATCCCGTATGAACTGCCTCTAGAGTCTTAATATCTGGTAGGAGATCCTAAATTCTATTACACTGCGATGAGTATGTTGCGTTCTAAAAGAAGGGTGATTGTGATATCCCATATTGAAAAATTACAGAAATAGTCACCATTATATAAGTTGTGGCCAAGGAATCTAAGTGCAATCACTGGATATTCCTTTTGAACAAGTTGTTCACAGCTCAATTTCAGGTTGCGCATAACAAATTTTCAGGCAAATCTCACCTCCTAGACTCTCTTGGGCCTAGGTTTGAGCAATATCATGGCTGAACTAATTATTTGGTGGATCTTCATCCTTGTTTCCTTATTATTATTATTGTAAGCAATTTCTTATTTATCTAATTTTCTCCCTCGATTGGCCGCTTAGAGAGGTGGTCGCTTGGGGGGAAACACAACCATTATTAATTTGACACAGTCGACTGCATGTCAAGGACCAAATTCCTGGAATGCCTAAACTCTGGGTGATCATGATCATCCGACAATTTGAAAAACCCTTCAGGAGATCATGTTCGGGCCGTTGGCGCCCAATTCTCTAAATGGTGGTTTTTGGGGCCCAATAATATTCTCATTTTAAAGGCTAATGATGGCACCTATATGGCATCATAATAGCTTATCAATCAATTCAAACTTTTCAATTGGATAACGGAATGAATTTGTCAAATATCTTAAATTCATATTACAGGCATGAAAGTGATCAAAGACACTGAGAAATAAAAAAAAAAAGAAGGGCACTGTAGCGAACCCAAATTAGGCTTCTGCTATGCGCACTCTAGTGCCCAAGAGTGGGTTATACGATTGATTGATTATACGATTGAGATGATTGAGAAACCCCTAAAGATTTAAGAAAGTTTAGAGCTTTGAAGACTTAATTCAAAGTTTAGGGTTTACTCGATTCTAGAGTTTCATGGAAAAGCAAGACACCAACCTATCAAGATTAACATGGAATTTTGTAATTTATCAAGATTGTAGAAAACAAAGCATTAATCAAAGAAGTTTTGCAAATCATCAAAGGAATTGACTAAAGGAAATCATAAATTTTACCTTTAACCCTGAGTCATTTTTCCAAGGTGTTTCCCTTTTTTCTCTCAATTCCAATTTCACTTTTAATCTTTATATGATGTATTAGAAAGGTTTAAAAATTTGTGAAAGCTAGATGGCTGATTTTTTTTGTTAAAAGAAGGAAAATAGAACTTTCAGTGTGTAAGAATGCAAGTGATGAGTTCCTTTCCCTATTTATAGATATTGGATGAGGATTAAAATATAAAAGATTGACGATGTGGATTCATAGGATTTTTACCAAAAAGGATGGTGATGTGTCTTTATGAAATTTTGACAAAAAGATAGTGTTGTAGCTTCATAAAATTTTTCCAACAAAACATGGGATGTGTAATGCAAAAGATTGCGTGATGTGGCTTTATGGAATCTTGCTAGCAATTCACACATGATAAAAATTATTGTGCAGTGAACATTGGAGTTTTACCCCTTCAATGGGGTATTTGGCTGGCCATCTCTCCATTTTCATAGATTTTTATTTTTTATTTTTTATTTTTTAAATTGGAAGGATTTAAAGTGCAAAAAAATTTGAAGGATTTAGGGTTTAAAAAGAATTAAAGAATTTTTGTGCAGCAAATTTTTTAGGACAAGTGTAATAATTTAAAAAGTTGTAAAGAAAACATTGTTATGAATAAAGTTTTATTAATGGAGTTAGAGAAATTTTACGAGTATTATACAAATTCTGCTACCTTAACGAAGAATATTCGAAAATTGAAGGTTGAGTTGCTTTCTACCAGGGGTGACTTAAAGAAGCTCAAGCAGAAGCTTAAGACTACCCTTTCTTAATCACGGGGGAAAAATGCCTATAAGTAGCTGTGGGCATAAACTCTTTTAAATTCGGACTTGGACTTTGCATGCTTAAATCTTTTGAAAACTATCTATTGCTTTCTTTGACTTAAATTTTAGTTGCATGGTTGCTTGGAATGGTAGACTATTAATGATAAAATTAGCCTTTTTTTGTCATTGAAAATTTGAATTGACGAACTATTGAACTTAAATTTTTGTTGCATGGTGAACTTTTTTCATTCCTAAGGATGATGGATAATTACTTACCATGTAACTCTACTAACTACTCTGTTATGATCAAGATTTCCTATAATACTTTTTCTTTTTTCTTTTTTTTTTCCCTCTAACAACTCAGGGGGAGCAACCATGGCAACAACTCAGGGCAATTGGTAACATCCTTCATCTCCTTGTAATTACTCAAGGGGAGCAATTGGTAACATCCTTCATCTCTTCTCTTAAATTGCATCAACTCTTGTCACTATAAAAAAATGAGGGAAAATTGTAAGATATTGTTGATTCTGACAAAGTGTTCTTCTACTTGCTTCCATTCCTCATGCCAATTTGCTCCATCCCACTTTTAACATTCATATTGCAATTATGAAGTCAAATCTTTGTCTTTCATTTATGAGGATTGACTTATCCATTTTTAGTACCTTATCTCTGCATTTATTATCATTGACCTTGAAACTTTCTATTTTAAGAAAAAAATTAATGACTAGGTTCTTTCAATGTGACATATTTGCACTTTGTCCCATGCATAGGCATTAAATGTTGGGGGAAGTTATTTTAAAGTACCAAAACCAACTTTTAATTTAGAAATTACTTCCTACTTAAATTTTCAAAGAATCAACTCCTCACTATTTTAGAGTTCACTCTCTTGATTTGGCCAAAATACCATTTTTCTTTCTTTTCTGCTATCCATGCTCCCAAACACTCTAACTTAACCCCTTCATCCTTGGAAAAAAAACTATTGAAAAACAGGATTGCTGAAGAGGGGAAAAGCCGCAAATACCACCCGTTGTGACCATTTGCGTTTTCATTTTCTTTTCAGTGCCCAACATTTTATTTGTAGTCCCATCCTTTACTACAGCTTCGAGATTGTTTTTTGCACTTTTATTCTTGTTTTGTGAAAAATGTCTATAAGTGGAGAGGGAATATCTCCTCAAATATTAGGGAGTTGCTGCTACAAGGAACAACTCCACATAATATCAATTAAGGAGAGCTCAATTTTGATATACCTCTATCTTAATTTTGCTAAAAAATGGAGTGAAATCAACCCTGAGCTCTTTACTTTGCAATATATAGCTCCCATGAGAGATTGAACGTGACTCTGATAAGTGGTGATGATGTCTCAAATATGATCGTAGTGCATCTGATAATAAAAATGAACATTGTTGATATTCTAGTCACTCGAAAAGATGAGCCCAATGAACATGGAAGGAAGGGTAATGACATATACAGGTAATTCCTCACTATCTAAATGAAATATATTGCTTACGTCTTATACTTGGAGCAGTTTAGAGTACTACTACATTTATTTGAAATTGTACTAGATTGTTGAAATTTGGATACTTAAAGTTTTCTATAATGATACTTCTTTTATCTAGAGTTGAACTGCTATTAAATTTTATCCTTTTGAGTCTCTTGCAGTAATACTTTATTTATCAAATTTTGATTGTTTCAGAGTAATTCATCATTTATAAAAAATTATATGGCATTGTTTGAATTTTATACTTCTTGTGTGTTCCACATAATGCTTTATTTATAAAAAAATTTACTACAATATGTGAATTTTATACTTTGAATATTCCTTGATAATACTTTATTTTTCTAAATTAATCCTGCATTGCTAAACTCAAATGGATGTATTAGAGGAGGACATTGGTTCCACTAGTACATTCCAAAATGAAGTGGATTTAGTTAAGAACTCACTTAATGGATGGAGACAATGCAAACATGGAGAGAGACAACTATTCAAGGATGCTAAGGAATTTAGAATCATGCTAAAGATGGTTGCTAATGTGTGGTCCTTTCTGTATAAGAAGAATGATAGCAAAAAAAATCATAGTGGTTTGTAGTGATGAAAATTGCAACTGGTGAATTCATTCATCGAAGCATGAGGCAGATAAGTTACTTGACATTAGAAATTGCAATTTGGTGCACACATGTGGCGAGACAAATCTTCGCATGAGAAAATGAAACGCCTCGGAATTTCAGCGCATTCCGCCCCGAAATCTGGAGTGTTACTCGCAGACGAACTTAACTAAAACCATAAATAGAAAATCCATCGTGCTAAATTCATAACTTATGATCCAAAATACCAGCTGAATTTTTTTTTTCAAATTTCATTACTAAATCCAAATTACAAGCTAACATATCCGTAGTTCAAACGGAGACTAACTAAACCAAAATATTACATTAAAAAATCCTAACTATTACAAGCCGATGATCTATACATTCTAACAAAATATAAATCTAAGCGTTCATCAAGTCAAGATACATGCTTACATACATAGTTCCAAAAAGGGAGCCATACACTAACACGAAGCTTCAGATGCTTATTCACCTACACAGGGTAATATATTTGAATAAGTCCACTGACTTAGTAAGAAGCATAGCTATGGAATAGCGAAGGTAAAGAGGCACTGAAATAGAATATGCCAACGAGTGCGATTATCTCTCAAGCAATGTAAACGGACAGTTCAACAAGAGCATAAACGTTAGCTCAGCAAGAACATAAACAGGACGAAGAGTACAGAGTTTGAACAAGAGTCATAGCGAGAATGACCATGAATGTGATATCAAAAATAGATTCATTCAGAACAAACAATATAGACGGATAATGAATCATTCAGAATGAATAATACGAACGAATAACTTATAAATTTTATCACATTCATGTCAAAACATATAAGGCTGAAGCAATTATTTGATGGATCTGTCACCCTTATAACTTCAACATATGACATATAGCCATATCCCTCCAATTTGCATACTCGAGCGGCCGCTCGAGTAGCACTTATAAAACTTTGAGACACGGTCGACTGCGTGCCTCCGAATAGCCGTTTGGAATCCTAAACTCCAGAATTCCTCCGGGCTACCCTACAAACAGGAATTCCCAAGGATTTAGATCGACAATCCGACATCGCCCGATTTAAATTACTTGAGAATTTCCCAGGGCCCACTTATCATGCATAAAGGCTCGGAACGACAATTTTCAAACATATAGCCCCATTTGGGCAGGAATTTCAAAATGAACAAAACATATTCAAAATAGATTTATATAGGTTCAAACAATGAACGGGCAAAAATTCATATAGCCAAGAATTTAACAAGCGATTTCGAAATAGATTTCGAGCTTGTTCCAAGTGAACGGAACATATTCAAGCACATAATCCTATCGAGGCAGGAATTCAAATGATCGATAGGTTCAAACAATGAATCGAGTTGGAATATTAGAAGTTCAAACAAGATTCGGACATTAGCAATCGATTCGAATTGAATTCGGGACACATATGTTATATATTCGGAATTAGGAGAACTTAACGGAGTGAAAAACGAACGAAAAATGGCAAAATGGATCAAAATTATGTTCGAACATATTCTGGATTGGGCGCCATTGCGGACCAAAGTGGGCGAGGATGCGCGTAAAAGTGTTCATAGCCGCTGTCCCGGGCGCGGTCGCGCTCGGTGAACAGTAGTCGAGGAAAAATATATTTATTTTTTTTGTATAAAATCCTTAACATATAAGACCTCGAAAAATGAAGAAATTAGCATTAGTTTGTTCTGGTCATCAATGAGATTTTTAATTTTCAAGTTTTGAAGAAATTTTGGCAAAAATACCAACTTTGGTGTTTTTAAACTATCAAGTTGTTTGAATCTTGTTTTGTCCATGATTTTTACTCCATTAAGTCTCCAACATGATCAAGAGAATAATAGCATAGGATCGAGTCAAAGAATCAATAGAAATAAGTGCCCCAAAACAAGGAATTTCAATGATATTTCAACAATACGATTCAATCGATTCAAGAAATGAAATAAACCAACATAAGTTCCAATCCATAGCAAATATTCAAGAGAGGGAATAGCTATGATCCTTACCTTATAGCCAACAACCTCAAAGTGCTAGAAACAAAGATTTGATCCTTCAAAGAGTTCCTATATCAATTAAACCATAAATCAACACCATAATTATTCAATTCTAGTCACAAATCCTTAGTCAAAATAGAGACTTACCAAGTGTATCAATCCCTACTTCCTCTCCTCTCTTAAAATTCAAGCTTCAAATTTTGTAAAAAAATAGCAAAGAGAGTGGAAATTTTGATGAAATTAGGACAAGTTGGAATTTCTCTCTTCCTTTCCTCTTTTTTTCCTTCTCTTTTCTTTCTTCTATTTTCTCTCTTCTCTCTCTTTTTCTCTCCCTCTCTTTCCGGACAAGTGAGGAGAAATTGGGCAATATTTGGTCTTGTTATTATAGAAGAAAATTTGGGGGATTCATTAGTCATTTCCAAATTTCATGAAATGTGCCAACTAATTGTGGTCTCTAGCTTATAGTATAATGATGGTATAAGTTTGGTTCAAAATTAATCCCTCACTAAAAAATGAAATATATTTGGCTCCAAGGTATGTATGTGTCGGCTATGTGTGTGTGTATATATGTATATATTTTGATTTTATTTCTAGTATAATTTAGTGTGTAACATATGGTATAACAAATTAAGTTTTGGACTAAATCCGTGGCTACAAATTGGACTAAAAATCATTTCTTGAACCAAAATAATGTATACAATAATTTTCGGTGTAAAATAAATCTCTTGAAAATAATAAAATATTTTTAATTGGGAGAAAAATCTCAAATCGGTGAGAAATCAGTTATCGATTTGGGTTTTTTCTCGAAAACGTTTTAAAATATCTATCGATTGGAAATTGAGAGTTCAAAAATCATATTAGGGAAATATTTGTCTAAGAATTTAATTAGATAAATTTTCTCACTTTAAAATTAAATTAGGAAAAATTTCGGGTTGTCACAGTAAAACATCCGAAAGCCGATTTTGCTTGGGTCGCAAACATTGTGAAGGAAAACTTGAGAGGGTAGCCAAGTTACCGGCCATGTAATATGTTGAAATATATCCATAGAGAATATGGTGTGGAACTTCCTTACCACATACTATGGATAGGTAAGGAAATTGCTATGTATGACATTCATGGGGCAGAGAAGGGATTTTATGACAAATTAAGATTGTATTGTAATGCTATGAAGCAAACAAACTCGGGAAGTGTTGCTGACTATGAGATTGACCCTGGTATTCAGAAATTTCGTCAGCACTTTATATGTTTCAATGCCTGTCTTTTAGGTTTTCTTCGTGAATGCAGGTTATTGATATTTTTGGATGGAACTCATATTAAAAATAAATACAAAAGATGTTTACTTAGTGTTGTGTGTAAGGACCCAAATATTGATCTATTCATGATAAAATATGTAGTTGTTTACATCTTTCATCTACCTTATTCTTCAAGATGTCAAATTCTAGTACCTAAATTGACACATTCATTTCAAAAAAAGGCATCAGTTTCAGTTTACTACGAAAATCAGAACATAAAGTACATAGATCAGCAGATTAAGTACACAAGTACAACAATGAAATATATAGAAAAATACCTTCCTTTCTCTTTGTCCTCCATGCATTCCCAGACCACGAGCACAACCTCTAAGAATCAATTGTTTTAACTCTTTTACATGGTGCGTTGCTCAGGGGTGACAAAATCTTCTTCTTTTCTTTTTAGCTTTTGATCTTCCCTATTTTGGACATCCTGTAAAATGGATAACATGAAATTCGCTATAGAAAGTTCATCAGTCGGGGGGTTCTCATCAACGGCCTGGGGCTTCCCATCAACTTCCCGGGCCTACTAATCAACTTCCCGAGCCTACAAATCAACTTTGCATAACTACTCATCAGTCTGTATAGGGGCATCAACTTCTCAAGATTGCTCATCAATTTCCAGGGCGTGCAAATTAGCTTCTCAGGTTGCTTATCAACTTGCACAAGGGCATTAACTTCCTAGGGCTACTCATCAACTTCTTGGGCTTGCAAATCAACTTCCCAAGGCAACCATCAACCTGTACAAGAGCATCTATAGGAGAGATGGTATCACGTCTTATTTTGGTTCTATATTCATCTCTCATTTCATCATCACTGTCACCATTATTCACCTCTTCATTTATATCTTTTCCCTCATTCTCCTCTTCCTTCTTCTGTTCATCCCTCTTCTCCTCTTCATTTGCTCATATTTCTTCTTCTCTGCATCCGTTTTCTCCTCATTTTTCTTTTCCTTACCCTTTTTCTCCTCTTTTTTCTTCTTTGCACCTTTCTTCTCCACACCATTCTTGTCCTCTTTATTCTTTACTATCATTTCCTCAAATTCCTTAATTTGTTTTCTTTAGAACTTTAATTTCTTCATCCTTTGCTTCAAGAGTAGCTTATATTACTTGGAAATCAACGGACGACACTTCAGCAGCAATGGCAACGGCTGGAACAACAACTGGAGCTACTAATTTCTCCTCTTCGGGCATTGGATTAAGAGACAGAACCTGTTACAAATAAATATTAATATATGTTTGTAATTACCCACCAATACCAAATCATCATAATGATAATTAGCAAATTATTACCTTGTCTCTAGTGATCTTTATCAATTTTTCTTTAGCTGCCCTTATGTCATTCAGGGTATTGCTATTGCTCTACTGAAAAAAAAAAACGAGAAAATTCATACAATGAATGTTGTGTCTCCAACGAGGGGATACATTCATATAACTAAGCCTATCACTCATAAATGGATTGTTACGTTTATTCAAAAATAAATATAAATAACATTGCTATTAAAATAAGTATCACTTACCATCAATGCAATGGTGCACCCATCAAAGTATTTTTTCTTAGCTTTTTCCTAATTTTATTAACTAAAAAGTTGCATATGGCTTCACTCCATGCATACAACCCAACTTTCGATAAATCATCCACGTAGGGGAAAAAAAATCCAAATGTCTAATAATTTCTTGTTGGAAATAAAATACAATTAAAAACGAAAAGAATATATAACCTACAAAAATCATCTACACTATAATCACTAGCTTTATTTGCAAACTCTTCTAAAAGTCTGGCAATTTTCATCCATTTAACATTTTTCTTTTCCCTAGAAAATAAATGTTCAACAAAAGAAGACCCCTTTTGTAAGCTTAAATCAACAGCCTACCCCATGTAGTGCAACTCCAATACCATGGAGAATTCAGCAACAGAAAATGGAACTTTAACATTTTTTCCAAAAATAAATGAAAATTTTTTCACCTGGAATCTCTTCAATTGAGTTTCGACGCAAATGAAGTTAGAATTTAACTTGGGCATCTCGAAGAAGTGATAGAAATGAGTCCTTTTTACGGCCTCTGGTTGTTTCAATCTTATTTTCAATTTTAGTGTCTATATGGTTTTGTAAAAAAATATAGGAAAGCACCGTATTCGATTTTCTCTCCTTAGCTTTTCTTGATTCTTTTCCCCTCAATTTTGCTTGATTTTCCAATTTCACGTTTACTTGATTTTTCCATTGGAGATTTGCTTAATTTTCTTGTTTCTACCATTTCTGCAATAAAAAATATAAACACTTCAGTACGTACTACAAATTACATAGATAATGTAATTTTTGTACTAAGTCGCTTGTACAATGTACTAAACATAGTTATTGCTAATCAAAACCATTCTGTCGTTTCATGTTTTAGTACAATTTCACGCCTTTTAGGTATCAAACCAAACAAATGAACCATAAATACATGTTTTTCAAGTATTATCCCAAACAAGTACATAAACAACCGTAGCACAATTTCATATCTTTCAAGCAACATTCAAGTACATTTCATATATTTCAAATATAAACCCAACCAAGTATATAAATCTAAATAATTGAACCACAAATATATGCCTTCTAGAATAAATCCAAACCAATGATGTCCAAATTCATAGCAGTCGAGCACAAGATTAAGGTTTTTCAAAAATTATCTCTACAATTCCAATATAAGTGTAATCTAACAATGCAAATACAGATAAACTTCAATTAAATAGACCAAAGTTCCTTCAATCATGCAAATTGTATATTCAGGTACTAAAATCAAAAGAAGGAAAAAACTCAACTAATGAAGCACAAACTCAGCCCTAAAAAGTACAAAATAAGGATTCTTCAAAATTTCTTTCTACAATTCAATATAAGTGTAAAATTGAGCTCATAATACCCAAAATTAAAATGAAATGAAACATTTGTTAGCTAAAATAAGAGTTCGAACAAAAAAAATTTCAGAAAAAAATATTTTCTATCAGTTTGAGAAGATGAGTTGCAGAGAGTTGAGTTGTAGGATCCTAGGATTGCTTCTTTAACCTTCTTCGCACACAATGAACTGTAGAGATCTCTAAAGTTTGGGCAAAGAAGCGCGAATAAAGAAGATGAAAAAAGATTAGGAAGGACCATTTCACAAAGCGCGAACAAACGAACAGAGAGAAGGAAGAAAAGATGTAACAACTTGAAAACTTCCCTAATTAAAATTTTAAATCACCGTTTTTAATCGGTAAATATTTTTACAATATTTTTTGAGAAAAACTTTAATCGGTAGATATTTTTTCGCCGTTTTGATATTTTTCTCACAATAAAATATATTTTATTACTTCCAAAAAATTTCTTTTGTATCCGAAAATTTTCATATCATTGTTTTTGCCCAAAAGAAAAACTCTAGCCCAAATTGAGGCCCAAATTTGAGTCCAAATTAATCCTACAAAGCCCAACCCATTCCCTCACCAAATTATACATACACAAAATAAACAACACTCCACACTATACAGGCTATATATATGTGTGTGTATAACCGCACGGCCAAGCACCCTCGCACCTTAGGATGGATATTTTAATTTTATACACCTTAATTAATCCTCAACCAAGTTGTTTTCATCATTACACCTGTGATGTCCCATATTGCTAGACTAAGAAAATGGCTACCATTATATAAGCATTTGCTAATGAATCTATGTTTAATTATTGAATATCTCTTTTAAGCAAGTTGTTCATGACTCAATTTTAGGTTGCACACAGTAAATTTTCAGGCCAATCTCGCATTCTTGGCCCCTGGGCCTAGGGCGTGATAAAATGGTATCAGAGCCGACTACCAGTCGAAAGGAGCTAAGTGCTATGCGGGACAAAGTGCTACATACGTGGGAGCCACCTTTTGAGTACGTAGGAGCTATCTCTAGAGTCTCAATGTTTGGTGGACAGTCTTAAACTCTGTTATATCGCGACGAGGACATTGCGTTCTGAAGGAGGGGTGATTGTAATATCCCACATTGCTAGACTAAGAAAATAGCTATTATTATATAAGCATTGACTAAGGAATCTATGTTCAACCATTGGATATTTCTTTTAAGCAAGTTATTCATAGCTCAATTTCAGGTTGCACGCATTAGATTCTCAAGCCAATCTCGCGTCCTGGGCCCTGGGCTTGGGGTGTGAAAATACCGAGTGGCTATGCACCATGATAGCTTGACACCTGGCAAAGACAATTGGAAAAATGACATATTGATCCCAAGTTTCATCTATAAGATGAACACTTTTTCTTGCAAGACAAAACTATCCCTTTTGCTTCTTCAAGAGTTGATAAAGAAAACTCTCTTGCATCTTGATTTGTTCTCTACTCTCACAAGCATAATTTCATCTTTTCTTTCATCAATCTTCAAACTTTAAAACTTTGAAACTCAAATTCAAAGGGGAAGAAGTAGGATTAACCACTTGGTAAGTTTGAAACCCTAAGAATTTTATGATTTAAGGTTTAAGAGAAATATGGCATATCTTCTAATGGTTTTGACTTCTAATGGTTTTGACTTCTATAGGCTTGGCTTGAGATTTGAAGATTTGCTATCAACCTTGGAATTAGCCTAGAGAGGTAAGAATTATAGTTGATTCTTGACTTCCATGAACTTTTATTTTATATTTTGAAACCTATTATATTGATTGATTAGAGATCTTGATGATTAACCTAGAATAATATTTAGATTTGGGATAGAAGTATTAAAACTTAAAAATTTAAGATTGAATTCTAACACGCATGCAAACACCTTGGTCTCGGATATATCCACTATCCCAACATTACCTCCAATTCCAAAACTTAAAAACTCACCTTAATCTTATCAAATTGGCTTATATAATATACCGTTAGAAATATTATCAAGTGTAGATGATTTTAGGATTTAGAATCACTCAAAACTATGGAGAAAAATATCCTAAAATACCACTAGAAAACAACATGTGAAGGCTGCCAAGATCAGGGACCGTAGCAGGGGAGAAACTTTGAGTGGTTATAGACAAAGATTCGACCGTTGAATTGTTGATTAGAAGCCACCGTTAGAAAGATAGATGAGTTAAGATAATTGCAGAAGCAAATTGCACCGTTAAGCTTTAGGAACTTTGGTGTAAAATGATTGGAATAAAAATTGTTGTTCTTGAAAATGTGATTAACGAAGAGGTTTTGATATTGAATGATTAAGTGATTTTCTGGAAGCATATTTAGGAATTTAGAGGCATATTATGGGTTGTAATTAAAAGATTGGGGTAAGGATTCTGGCTATTTCTTTTTTGTTTCTATGCTAGGGAATGAGTATTTGCTTTGCTCAATTCTCATATTTGAACTTAATAATTCTTGTTCATACAATATTATGAAATTTTTCTTATTTGATGAATGATTTGGACACTTACCCTTATTGAATCTTTACCTTTGCTATATGATATTGATTCCTTGAACATAGCAGAAGATTATTGGAATTGAGAATTGGACATAGAAAAGACCTAAACCTCTTGAAAACTTTGAACACAAAAAATTGAAATTTTGCCAATTTTTCTCAAAACTTTGATTATTAAAAATCTCTGAAAACTGATGAACAAACAAATTTTAATTTTATGAAATATGTTCTTCTATCATTGTAAGGGGAAAAAAAAAGGTTGGGCGCGTTAGCACCCAGGGCAGTAGCCTCGAGCCTTGTGGGAGCGTCCTCGCCCAATTTTGAATGCACTTGCACCCACTCTAGATGTAACGACCTGAATCTAGAACATCCGTCCCTAGACCGAAATCGCCACCTGTGGGGAGGGCATTAAAAAAAATTCTTCAAATACACCCTCAATACATAATCTTCATACAAGATTGAACTCATTTCCATAATTCATCAACTGATCCTGCTCAAATACATATTTATTACGAGCCTTGAAAGTCCAGTGTTCCATAAGATGTTGAACTCTACAATAGTAACATCCTGATACATCATAAGTTCATGAATACATAGGATACTACAACTATTACAATTTTCAAAACTCAGGGAAATCTTTAGTTTAAACCTCTCGGAGCAGACTATCAACAATCACTGGTACTCATCATATTTCTTTCGAACAACCTCCTCCCTTGATTAAAATGCTATAATCTCTACATATACAGAAGCTCATTCGAGGATCGAGAAAGCCTCTGAACTCCAGCTAGGCAAAATCCCAGAAATTATTTACCTACACATTGTAAAATTTATAAAATAAGTCCGAGTGACTTAGTAAGGGGTTATAGCTAGGAGTAGAACAATAGTGCGAAAGAACATATGGATTGAGGGTAAATAACAATAGAAAATTTTAGAAGTCCAATAAATGAAAGACGAATCATATAACGAATTCAGGAGCTCGATAGTAAACAAGGAATAATCAGAATGATAACCAATTCGTAATTGATAACTCAGGCAAGGAGTTTGTTATCATTAGCAATGAATAAATGGAACTAAAGGCGGTAACGATAATGGATTCAAAAGCTGTCAATAATCAAAAGATAGACAACAAGCTCGAGTCAGGGTTCCAACAAACGTTAGCTAAGTGAGCTTGAGATTGAGCAACAATCAACTGCTGAATTTTGTTTTCAATTCAAAACTTCAATCGTCAATAATCAAGTCAACTGACGGGTTTAAAAAGGATATATGGTCAAGAATGAATAACATAACCGGTTCAACAATTCAATAGTTGGTAGTCAAGACAAACAATAAGCTCAAGAACCGATTATTACATAGATCAAATTAACAAATCATATAGAGAGCCAATGAAGTTCATAGGCGAGT
>JACFYI010003614.1:526790-552244 GCA_014898755.1 Handroanthus guayacan | reverse complement strand
CTAAGTAAGAAAATTCTCCACAATATTTTTTAATAATAGATAAGTAACTTGTTGCCCTTGGAAATGCAATACGACAGAATGGTTTTTTATTTTTTAATTTTTGGTTAAATTTAACAAATTATAAATTAGTTTATCCATTATCTTCCTCTTTGTTCTACTTTTTATAGCTTAAGATGGCAGTTTAGAGGATTGTATTTTGGCATGGAATGAATTAGTATTAAATCAAACCATGAAGTGTAAACCTCTATTACCTCTGTAACCATGAATTTTCTGTAGAAAATGACTTATTTTTTTGATAGTGAAACCTTTGTTACCTCTGCTTCCATTTTGGGCTTCCAGATGAAAAATATTTGAAGTGCAAATTGATAAATGAATGCTTCAAATGAGTTTATGTGTTTTCCAATGCTCCTAAGCTAAAAGCTGTAAAGTGATTGTCAAATTATATAAAAGAGATGGCGGGTGATGCAGCGTGTTATCTGCATCTTCTTCTTTCTGTCTTTTTTCCTGGTAATAATCAGTAAGCCTCAATCACAAACAGTGATGGGGGATCTTTATGCTCTGGATTTCGATGGAGTCCTCTGCAATAGCTGTGGGGAGAGTTCTCGTTCTGCTGTTAAGGTTTCGCTAATGTTTTATGTTTTCTCTCAATTTTGATGCAATGCATCAAAATGTTGATTTTGACTCACATTTACTTCTGTTCAATTGTTCTCTTAGTGCTGTTACCTTTTCGTCTTGTATGGGCTTTTCGTACGATTTAATGCAGTGTAATGGAATCCTGATATTGAATTGCATTTTATTTACTTTTGTTAAATTAACACATTGAGATACGGACTGGGATTTTTTATTTTTTATTTTATTTTTTTTTGGTGTGTGGGGGGCTGGGGGGTTGGGACTGTATGTATCGATCATTTTTCTATAATTTAGTTTGGTTTTGATTAATTGATTTAGGCCGCTAAAGTAAGGTGGCCAAATCTATCCAATGGCGTGGAATCATCATTGGAGGACTGGATTGTTGATCAGATGCACATAGAAATGTTTTCTTCCCATCTTTGAGGGTTTTGTCTTTGTTACTTTCAGGTTTAACCGAGTTGTCTCCTTTATTATTATTTTTATTACTTTCAAGAAAGATATGCAAGAATGTAAGTTGTTATCTGGTTTCAGGTTCAGCCAGTGGTAGAAACTGGATATGAAAATCTATTACTTGTCAGGATGCTGTTGGAGATGAAAGTTCCTTCTATTCGGAAGTCTTCAGTGAGCATCTAGCCCATAAAATCTGATCAAACTCCAACATAGTCCATATTTCGTACCCTTTCGCACCTTTGTTAGCTAATGTCTTAACTGGCATTCATGGTTTCCGTGCAAGATTGCAGAGGGACTCATCTTTCTAAGAAGTGGATTCAAAGTGAGAATGTTTTTTCATTGTATTTTATTGTGTTAATATCATGGTTGACTTTAAATTATGTCTCGTTGCTTGGGATTCATGTGGTATCTTTTTTGCTTATCTTAAGGAAAATTCTATAGCAATGGATAAGTCCTGGGAGAAAAAAAATTTTTGAAGAGTGCATTGGCTTATATGATGCAACATATGGGAAGTTCATTGCCGTCTGGTTTTCCAAATATTAATCAGGTTAATTTCGACTGTTGCCTTTTCATTTTATTTGTTGAAGTCTTTGGAAGCTCCTATTTTTTAATTTTTTAATCGATGACTGCTAATATTGCTTTGCTTTCTGTGAATTTTTAATGCCTGGATGTTCCAACATACATAAATTCTTATTTGTTGCTGGATTGGTCTTTTGGATTAAATTTAAATTTGGTAACTTCAATGATTGGTTAGACGTGGGAATTCCTTTTACAATATGACTTTTCTTGTTTTGAATTTTAGGTTGAAGATTTGGGTTCACCGGCACCAGCATGAATAGGAGGGGATTTTAGACGCTCATCGTCAAACAATCATGACACACAAAAAAATGATTCATCATTTCGACGTGATTAGATCAATTAGGACTATTTCTAATGTATTCATATTTTATAGTAGTTTTTACAAATAGTATTTTTGAACTAATGAATGGGATACCGATGATATTAACACTATTTATGTACTTTTTTGGAAAGAAATTTCGTTGAATTACTTGAAATGACTTTGATAGCATAATGGAATGATTTTGTACGGAATGGATAGAATACAGGTCTTTCAGGAAACAAATGAAACGTAAATCAAAGTGGGAATGGGGGAATGGGGGCAAAAATAAAAAAATCATGTGGGATAAATAAAATAAAATATAAAATAAAAAAATAAAAAAATCATGTGGGATTTTGCGGCGGTTATGAAACTGCCGCAAAAAAAAAAATTAAAAAAATAAATAAATAAATAAAAAATTCAACTGCCGCGAAATTCAATCTATGGCGCTGGCCAATTTCGCAATTGGCAGCGATTTGAAAACCGCCGCAGATAACCGTCGGGACATTTGGCGGCAGTTATTCCGGCGATTTCCTAAAACCGTTGCGAAATGACCTCCCGACGGTAGACCAACCACTGCGGGAGTTATTTTGCGACGGTTCAAACCGCCGCGAAATATACTATTTCTTGTAGTGAATGAAGATGTCAAGCCATAAATCAAAATTCAATTGTAAAATTATTTTACAAAGAGACAAGTTCATGATGAATAAAGAAATGAAGGTTACAGAGAATACTCTTTTATTTTTTTCCTCTGTAAAATAAGACGTTACATCTAGCAATGTAATTTTCTCCCATACTCCACAAGATTGGTCCTTGATAGCCAGTTTCTTCCTCTTATGCAAAACAGAAAAGAAAAATGCATTCTTGTATATGGTCCTGGATGAAAATTTCTAAAAAAAAATCATAGTTAAACTAACATGAATAAAAAAGAAGTTTTTCTAATGAAAAAGGTAAATGACTACTACAAGAACCAAAAGCTTATTCAAACCAGCTAAACAAGAGTTAATTTTTCCTCTACATCCTTTTTCATTGTCAAGAGTATAGCAGACAAATGCAAGCCCTTGCATCCTTTGTACTTGACCAACTTACATATTGATCTATTAACATATTAAATACATGATCAACACACTGTTTAATTTTTCTTCTAAGCATGATATGTACATATTGTATTCTACAAACGAAAGAAGTTTGCTTAATTCATTTACAATACATTAAGGAATTTTTCAAAATGCATTTACTACTAGCAAAAATACCTTACTTTTGCTACTTAGGATTAGTTTATGAGGCTTCTTGATCTCCCTTTATTGGCTGACTTGGAAGATCTGCTACATAAGCACTTTTTAGTACTTCAAAATGAAAGAATTCTATTTTGATATCGAAAAAAATAAATATGAAGATATAACTAATATTATTTAACTAAGCTAATTTGGGGTATATAGATGAAACTTGAAGTAGTTTCTTCCAACTTTTTTTTTCCTAAAGAAGACGACTCAACACCAAAGTGATCATCTATAAATCATTTTATTTATAAGATCAGCTATAAATAGGTTAAGCTCCAAGGGTGACATTAGAAATAAGGAAAATAGCATTTTTCATAACCAAAAAACTATAAACTCAATTACCTTGAACAACCAATGTCTTCATCATCTTAGGTTTTTCAAAAAGAAAAATTAAAAGGCGTATGTTTTAATAACTTAACTATTGCAACCATGAGAGCAAGAATACGTTGTCAAAAGCTAATCATTGGAACAACATGACTATAGCTTTCTTTTTAGTTCCCCTTAGCTAAGCTCAAAGCACTGTATTGGGTACACCTTCCATCATTCTTGGTTCAGAATATCTTTTCAATGCATCAGGAAACATTTCATCTTCTATAGCTGTATTTATTTTAATCACAAATGGTGCATAACCCTGCATGATACCAAATTTTATTTCAATCAAACTATTTTATTTTAGAAAAATTCCTAGTTGAGATATAGAAATTGCTTACAGTATTTATAAATTTCCATCACCATAGTTGCATTCGTATCCAAGATTCTCAATACCAAAGATCTCGTATATTATCATCTCTCTAAAACATGTATAAGAATTTAAGAAAGGTAGCATTTCATTAATTGAAATTTCATATAAGTAGCATATATATTATTATATTGGTTTTGCAATAGTTCTCTTGTGACTGTTGCGGTAGCGTAACGGCTAATTGTAATCCTATGCATAAGAGGAATGGCACCATGAAAATTTTTTTGACTCACATCTCCAACTCAAACCTTAACTTTCAGCAAAAATCAATCTCTCTACCTGTATATATATATATATATATATATAAATCAATTGCTTCCGGGCTCTACAGAATTATATCTTTAACATGCAACAAACTTGTTGCATTTGATTTAAATTCTGGAAAAAAAATGTAAATGTCAACTGTCAAGTATATTTTCTTACTTCCAAAAGAAATAAGATAACACTACAACTATTAGCTTTTTAGGAGATTGAACTAAATATGAAAGCCAGTATTCAAATATACAAAATAATATATATATATATATATGATACAAAAATAAAAAATGAACCTCTTTCAAGCATATCATATATTTCCTTGTACACAATATTTTTTGTGTATTGTTAAGCCTCCCCATCATTTAAAATTGGTTTAATAAGAACCTCGACAAAAGCAGCCCTCTTTGCATGAGAAAGTGCTACATATAACTGTCCATGAGAAAATACCGATTGAGGCAAATATATGCCAACATAATCAAGAGTTTGTCCCTGGGCTTTATTTATTGTCATTGCAAAACAAGGCTTTACAAGAAATTGAAATCGCTTAAAAGATATTGGGTATTTTTCCTTGTCAGTGCAATCTAAAGGTATTTTGGGAATAAAAACAGATTTGCCTTTATGATCACCTATTGCTATCTTAGCTTCTATAAAATTCTCACCTAGCTTTCGACTAATCAACCTAGTACCATTACAAAGACCTTTAACTAGATTTAGGTTTCGTAAAAGCATAATTGGGCACTTCTTTTTAAGAATTAGCTGATGTGGTGGCAAACTACTTGGAAGGATGCTACTAAAAAAATCTTCAATATGCTTGGTCTTGTGAATTAGAAGCTTTATTGAAACTTATGAACTCTTTTGCTATGCCAGGTAACTTATTAATAAGAATATTATTAATTTGTATCATGCATTCATTCTTTGTTGTAAGGATTGCTTGATTTATTAAATCATATGGCTCATAAGAAAAAAAATCAATGAATCAAAACACATAATCACGGAACAAAAACCATAGAATCAGCGACGAAAAATATCCTCGCTAATCCATTGCTAAAGCGTAGTTGCCGACATCAGTGACAAATCAGGCACTAATTAGCGACAGAAAGATTCGTCGCTTGGGTAAGGTTGCTGTATAGCCAGAATACGAATTTCATTGTTGATCCCTCGCTGATATGGCGATGGAATTCATTTGCTCGTAATGTCATCGCCAGTAGGGAAGCGAGTGTACATCGTCACTAGGTAGCAACATCTCCATTCATCTCTATTTCATCATTGTGTCCTCACTATTATACAGCTATTAGCCACGTCTACGTTCTGGCTAATTAGTCGCTGTGTGGTAGCTATAAGTCGTCTTTAGTCAATCATCGAGGCCTCGCTGTTGTGCAACTAATAGCCATGTCTGTGTCCTAGCTGATTAGTCGCTCTATGGTAGCTAATGATCGTCGCCAATCCGTTGCAGTGTTCTCGCTGCACTATAGCCAATAGTGATGTATGCATCATGGCTAATTGGTTGTGTGATAGGTAAGTGTCATCACCAATCAGTTGTTGATGCATTGCAGTTCTGTCGGTGATTTATCTCCAATCCATTGCTGATATGTGTTTCGTGTTCGCCTTTTCATCACCATTTCATCGCTGAGTTTGTCACTAAGTGTCTGTTCATGAACTTTCATATTCAACCACTGCTTTTTTTCTTTCCTATACTCAAATATACAATCATCATGAATTCCAACAACATCATATGAACATATATATAATAACAAGAACAAAGTATACTACACCAAATTGCGAAAATAATATCATTTATGTTAGTATCATATAGAACATCGGCACATTAAATGTGCGTTTAGGTAAAGTGTATAACCATCCAAATGTTTGATATATTAATAGGCTATATAATATCATTTATAACATATATAATCTAATCCAATCCTGCAGTACGATCCTCGCCATCATCTTGTGTGGGTTTTTGCTGCATAGAAGAGCCAGCCAAGTGGATCAAAAGTGGACCTAAGGAAGATACGAACTATTGCACAGTGTCCGATATCTTATGCATCTCCTGCTTCAACTCTTCACACTGTCACTATTGCAACGGCTATGGTTGTGAACTAAAAGGACCTTTAACAGTAGTAGAAGAGTTGGTGTAAAGGGGTTTGCTATGGCTGATACCCTCTACCTGTCCCTTCTTGTTTTTCGTGCTGCTTCCATTCAAATAGCATGATCAAATATCGGATACTAGTTGGGATCGTCCTCATACACTCGTTCTAAACCTATATTGAGCTTCTCCTGCATTGAGAAGAAAATGACTATATTAGTCCATTAAAAAAATTATAGCTTTACTTAGAAAAAAAGTTAGAATTTTATTAATTATTTACTTACTATAAATTGTTGAGCATGCTGGGAAACATAGTCACTTGTACTCTTTTTCTTATGTGTATGCTCGTATAAATCTCTCATCGAAACGGGGCCCCCTTTTTCTTTTTCCTGTATGTAAAGTTGTTAATATAAAAACGACTTAAACTAAGTTATAAAATGTATTAGACTGAGACTAATTTTATTACCATCCTCTCTTTCGTCATCCCAAAACTCATGGACCCGCCTAAATTGCACCATCGGGAAAAGTATTATGGTTTGCTTTTGTTGAAAATGACCTTCTTTAAAAATTTTCTCTGAACCAGTAGTTAATGAGATGATTGTATACATCGACCCGAATCCCCCTCGGAGGTTTGTTTCTAATTTGAGTGATGTCTTCTGTGTTATTGTCTCTGAGGCTTTCCTTCCGTACATTACTCATGTTATCAAAATACCTCTCCCGACACGTCGTATTCCCTACATTTCTTCCTAGCGCCTCTTCCTCAGGATACTTGAAATTGTATCTAGACTGTCAAAAAATATTTATAATAAGCAACTTTTAAAATTATTTTTTAATATTTATATTCATTAATCGAAATACTTGTCTTGAATTCGACATACAAAATATCCTTCATTTCAGAAGGATATTCCTTTCAAGTCAAAGTATAACAAGGCATGCAGTTAATTACTTCCTTTATGATCCCATTTATAATATTGAATGGTCTAAATCTCCTACTACAAGATGAAAATAACTAGTTAAAAACAAAAAATAAAATAAATTAATATAATAATAAATAATGTGCAATTTTAGAAATGCATGAATTACCTCATGTTCCTGACTTTTCAATTCAAATCTCTTCCCTCAGATCAATCGGTGCACGCCATAGCTCATTTGAATCTACATTATGAAAATAACTCAAATTTTAAGATATAATTAAGATGTTTAGAGAATATCAAAGCCAATCATTTGTTTGTTCAATAGATATTTAAACAGTTAAATAACATAAAATTCAAAACAAAACAAATGATATTCAAGTAAAATTCAAATGTAAAAATAAAAGATCATGTAAATCCATAAAAGTAAACTTGATGAGTTGTGTAAGTACCGTGTTGGGAAGATAAGTTACCAACGGGTGTGGGTGGGGTACCAGGGCAGGTAGACGAGGTATTAGTTACATCCTTTAGTGGATAGGATGTCGATGGTCTTCTATTATGCGCCTCAAGTCTAGGGGCATCAAACTCCTACAGTATATCTTCAACGAGTTACAAATAAATCAAACTTTAATATAGCTAAATGAACTTGTAATGAAACAAAGGCAATAATACGTTTCACATACCTCTAGAGTCATACAAGCTATGGCCGCCATTGCCTCTGTCACTAGGGGCACGACTACTAATGATTTTACCACCTCTACGTCTACTCCTCACAATCGATGTTTGCAAAATGAATTTAAATAAATATATAGTATTCACACATAACACTTAGTATTTATCAGATAACATACATACAATAAAATATGTATACATATGACATATTTGATAACCTATTCAGTTTCCGATTCTGACTCAAGCTCATCTACGTTGTCCTCATCTATAAAACTATCATTGTCATCATCGTTGTCCTCTCTTTCACAAATTAGAAGCTTGATAGTTTGGAAATCTAATGGGATATGTATCTCATTTATTGGAATTTCAGTCATTGGAGCATTTTTATTACGCAATTGCACATCTTTATCATGAGTTATGGAATGATAAAGTAGTTCTAGTGATTCAATTTCTTGATAGTAATCATTAGTTTGCGAGTTGCTTTGCACTTCATCGACCAGTGTTTCTATCTCAAACAATCTTGCCCTGACCTTACATGCCGCCCACCAATCACCATTGCCTTTCACTCGGCTACTCGGATACTTTGTGTAATATACCTGTTGCGCCTATTCAGCCAATATGAATGGTTCATAAGTTTATAGTCCCGATCTATGCTTGATATCTATTAGCTTGTATTAGTCATCATATCTAATCCCACTAATAGGATCAAACCAATGGAAATGAAGAATGAAGACATTGTTCCCTTGACCAATATAAACTAACTTCAAAATCTCTTCTATGATCCCATAATAGTTTAATTCACTATCATTGTATAGGCTGCCCAGACAACAAACTCTGCTATTTATAGTAGCTTTATGCTGTCTATAATCTCTGGTATGGAATCTGTAACCATTGGCCATAATGCCACTATATGATTTTATGAATTTTAAAGGACCATAACTCAAATATCTAATCGTGATATCATCAACTGCACTATCCTCAACTTGCTTTTGTAACCACCGACAGAAGTCTCTATCTCGACATCTTAGTATCTCATCATCTGTGATATTGGGTTTTGTGTTCCTTATAGAATCTTTGAATCGTCTTGAAATTAGAAGAATTGAGATTAGAAGATGATGAATTTTGATTTTATAAAAGGTATAGAATATTTAGACTTGTCAGAAGGTTAGAAAATGGGTTAACTTACTCAATATATGACTCAAGTTTGATGCAATTTACAAGAATATACATATGAATAATGTGAAGATCATTGTCTGTCAAACAGTATTTACGCCATCCTCCAAATGACATGAATGTTAAAAAATGGATAAGCAATTATAATTGGAAACTTCCCCACCATTACCATTTCTAGGTAACTGAATATGCCTCGTTTGAAGGGGAGCCTCGAAATATAAAGAGACAAAATTTAAAATTTCTTTTACTATATATGATTCGCATATAGACCCCTTGACCCTTTCCTTGTTCCTGACTTTCCTTTTTAAAAACAGGATATACCATTCAAAATAATACATCCACCTATATTGAACAGGCCACCTAACTTTAGCTTCATATGGTAAATGCACGAGAAGATATTCTATAATATCAAAAAGTGTTGGAGGGAAATTTTTTTACCAACTTGCAAATAGTTTTTGGAATCAACAACTCTGCATTTTCCATGGCTGACACTCACATATTAGATGCACAAAGTTCTTGAAAAAATAAACTAAGTTTGGCTAATGGTCCTCATGTTGGCCTCAACAAAACGTCCTGAAATGTCAAAGACACCAGTCGCTGAATAAACACATGCCAATCATGACTTTTCATCCGAAATATCTTTCCATCTACATTGATGCGATGACCTATATTAGAGGGGTACCCATCAAGAAACTTGAGTTGTTTTATCCACTCACAAATCTTTTTCCTCGCATCATATCTAACACGTATGTTGACTTTGGTTTTCTGACCTTATTACCATTAATTATCAACTCTAAGCTCGAACGTTTGCATAATAACTTCAAATCTTCTCTAGCATTTGCATTGTGTTTGGTTTTACCTTCACATTCACAATGGTATTGAAAATATTGTTAAATACGTTTCCTCAACATACATGACGTTTAAATTATGCCTTAGCACATTGGTTGACCAATAAGGTAATTCCCGAAAGATGCTTTTTTTTCCCCAGTTGTGGTCATTACCAAATTTCGGTTGTTTTTGTCACCTTGCTAGCAGCCCAAATATGACCTCCTTAATCCGATTGACTTGTTCGAAAATGACTTCGCGACCAAAATGTGTAGGGGGCATCGACTTTACCTCCCTCGATCTCATAAAAAAATTTTGATCACGACGAAAATGATGTTTTAGTGGCTAAAATTGTCGATGACAGTCGAACCAATTACACTTCTTACCATGCTTTAAGACAATTGAATAAGTATCTTTCATACAGTATGGATAATCTAATTTTTCATGAGTGCTCTATCCACTCAACATACCATAAGCAAAAAAGTCACTTATTGTCCAAAGCAATGCTGCCCTTATCATGAAATTTTTCTTCGTCCATGCATCAAATGTGTTCATACCTTCGTCCTATAATAGCTTCAACTCATCGATTAGAGGTTTTAAATACACGTCCAAACTCTTGTCAGGTGATTTGGGTCTGGGAATGATTAGAGCAAGGAATATATACTCCTTTCTCATACACATGCTTGGTGGAAGATTGTACAAAGTAATAAACACAGATCAACACAAGTATGTTGAAATAGAAAACAGATTAAACCCATCAGTACAAAGTCCGAACTTGACATTTCTGATTTTATTAGCAAATGTAGGATATGATGCATTAAATGTTTTCCATGTGCCAGCGTTTTATGGATGCGTGTAAGTTCATCTTGACAGAGTCCAAAAACATGCCAATATGTGTTGTGACATGTACATGCACTTGAACCTAGGGGCAATTGGAAAATATCGAAGGCTCTTAAATAGGATATCCCTCTGCCTCCCTTTGTAATTTCCATTCTTTAGCTTGTAGTCTGGTTCTTCATAAACACGACAAGCCGTATAATTCTCGAACTCCTTATAATATAACATACAATGATTTTGGCAAGCATCAATCTTCTCGTATCCCAATCTGAGTTCGTTTATCATTCTTCTTGTCTTATAAAAATTGTCCGATAATCTTTTTGAATTAGGAAGCATGGTCTTTATTATGACGATCATTCGGTTATAACAACTTTCACTCATATTGAATTTTGATTTCAAATTCAATAGCTGAGTCACGGGCGATAAGATTGTATGTTTCTTGCAACCATCCCATATTGGCTCGTCTGTATCTTTAAGCAAGCTGTACAACTTTTTAGCTGAAGGATTAGGATCCTCTTCCATCTGATCATCTTTTGAATCAACACTACTTTCCAAAGCATCCATAGCCATATTCACAGATGAATTTCTCTCTTCTGTGACATCGTCGTCTACCAAATTTTCAAAACTATTGGTGCCCCAAAGTTCCTCGCCATGGACTGTCCAATTCACGTAATTAACCATAAAATTGTTGTTGTATAAATGCTAACCTACCTAAAATGTTTCAATCCTTGAGCCATTTTTACACCTCGCATACGGACATACAATACGACGTGTAGAATTGAAGGTTATTGGATATTCATTAACAAAATGGATGAAGACATCGATTCCATCTTGGAATTCATTACTAATCCGATCACTTGAATCCTTCTTACTATTTATCCAACTTCTATAGGGGAGCATGAGTACTATAATTTTTCAACTTGAACAAAATAAAGTAAACATAATTATGTGGGTGCATGTTAGAGAAATGGTTTTATGATAGCAGTAATTGCTAGTGGCAAGTTCTGTCTGGATTTAGCAAGTTGAACCTAAATATGATTGGCTAAAACATCCCTCCAATTCTACATATAGTTACTTAAATCGAAGTGTCTCCAACATTTCAGGAAATGCACTGTAGCAGAGATAAATCTAAGTATTCTATTTTCAATGCTCAAAACACATACAGAAATAAAGTGATTAGATACTAAGAAACTATCCAAAAAAAAGTAGAAAAATTTTTGCGATTTACCTTATTTTATTGGGTTTCGTTTGAAAGCCAACTTAAAAGCTTATACAATTAAGCTAATACAACAATTAAGTAAATCAGTTTACCATTAACACTATTTGTAGTTATTACATAACTCTAGAGAATTTTAACAAAAGCTCATACACATGAACTTAAGCACATCCACGCCTTGTACGCATCAATTCAAGTTTGAATGCCATACACATCAAAAACATCTATTAACTTAATTCTAAAAATTAGAGAGAAAGGGACCTCAATGGGCAGCGTAGTTTGCAAAAAACTAAGACAAATAAGTCATGAAATGGGAGATAGCTAATACGGTAAACTTTACTCTAACCTAGGTCTCAAAATTCGTAGTGAATTTTCGCTCTGGCAAAGGCAAAATATGATTAGGACAAAATATTAAAAACCTGTGTAGTTTTGTGGGTTAAGACTCCATTGCCAGACCTGATGAAATAGCAAACGCCCCTTTGGAAATTTCAGTGATTTTGGCCAATGAGGGAAGGAATACCTGCTGCGTAACTGAAAGTGAGGCTTGTGATGATGAAATTAAAAGTTTAATTCTAAAGCAATTGAAAACTTGAGCTTGAGCGAAAGCGGGAAGAGATGAAAAGAAAACTTTTTGTGCTAAAATAAGAAAAGAAAGAGAGGAAAGTCAAATTACTTAAGTATAGATTAGTCTATGTTCATTTCATGAGTCAGATTGTCAAAATATCCTCAAGTGTAATATTTTTCCTCTCTTCTCCTCGATTTTAGCAACAAAAACCTTTCTTCTTTCTTCTTCCTTCTTCTTCACCCTTCGTCTCCAACGCCTCCTTCTTCATCTTCTCTTTTTAGTCGTCTTTAGCTTCTTCTTCTTCTTCACTCTTCACTCTTCACTCTTCATTCATCATTTTTTTGTTGTTTCTACTCTCATATTTTTCAACTTTTTTGCTTATGATATTTTCTGACAGGTTAAGTGCAAATGCTATGTAAATTAAGTAAACTTTAATCACAATATGATGTATAAAGTCACTGAACATTACGTTACTCACTATCAAAAGCATTTGCAGTGTAATGCAAAACAAAAGCAACAGAACATCGAAAACAAAAAAGAGTTCATCATTATAGAGAATATGAACAATGTCTATTACACATATTTATCCAAAAAAAAGGGGAAAAAAAAGAAGCTAACATCTAAATAATATCAATAAATGAGTCTCCTGCGGGGCCTTGGCAAGTCTTCTTCGAAGATGATGCGCAAAAGATCCTAATATTTCTCCTCTTGTCCTGTCCTAGGTTATGTTAGGATGGAATAACAGTGCAGAGAATTAGTTGTAACGAAGCCAAAACTCCTCCAACATATCATGTAACTGTTCCAAGGTAAACTTTTTGAGCCCCCAGTTCATGCTCGAATGTATGCTTCTTCGGGTAGATTGTAGGTCACCTTCATAAACTACAATATCCCAAGGGTCAACCAAAGGCGACATAGGTCAAATGATGCAACTGGAATTCTATTATAGAACATCTATGTACCTCAACTCATCGTCATCAGTCTAACAAACATGCTCCATTTTTCCTGTGTGTTTTTTTTAACAGTTTTGTCTTTCACAGAGATGACAAAGGGGGTATAAGAAGATAAGTGAAGCACAAGTTTGCACTGAACATTCAATTTTATTGCAGTAAATGCTTCCAACAAGCGTCTCTAATTCTGAAGTGATATAGCAATTTATTGGATGCAAAGACCTTTTGAATTAAATGAGAAGATAGAACATTCATTTGTGAAGAAGATCAATAGACGCGACGTCATTTTTTTTATGCAATGCCATTTTTTTTAAGTATGAGCTATTTCCATAATAGGGAGACTTAATAAATCCAAGTATGTACGATTTTACTTAATAAGAAGTGCACGAGTTAAGAAAATTTGAATTATTTGTTTTGAGGCTATTTGTGATAATTAATCAAATGCTTAGACAGTGAGACGCAATTGTTAGGCTTCCCAATGAACAAAAATGATGTTTTGCATTATATGAGAAAATGGCATGCAAATCTGTAAAAAATCATAAACATTCATTCTCCATGATGGAAGAAAGAGAAATGAACTGGGAAAAGTGATAATGATACCTTAACTATGGGCCTCTACGCAATTGTTACTGAAGTAAAACATTAATTATAGGTCTTTGGGCAGTTGAAACTAGAGTTGACATTAATTACTTTGTTTCTAGTGTCTTTGAATGGTTATCCTACTTCACACTAAGGGAATTTGTACATAGAGTAATGCTTAAAGCATACTTATTACACGTATTTTTCATATATAGACAAAAAGGACGTCAAAACGAGGTAATTTTTCTCTTGAATCATAATCCTACTTCAAACTAAGGGAATTTATACATAAAGTGACGTGCAGAGTTTAAGTAGTGCGCACATTGTTCATACATTGAAAAAGTCTCAAAACGAGATAAATTTCCCGTTGCATGATATTCTTACTTCAGACGAAGAGAATTTATGCATAAAGTGATGTACAAAGTTTACTTAGTACACACAATGTTGAAACATAGACAAAACGGGCCTCAAAACGAGGTAATTTTTCTCTTGAATGACATTCCTACTTCAGACTAAGTGAATTTACACATAGAGTGATGTACAAAATTTACTTAGTATACACGTTGTTCATACATTAACAAAGGGCCTCAAAATGACGTAATTTTTCTCTTGAAAAATATTCATACTTTAAACAAAGGAATTTATGCAAAGAGTTATGTATAAAGTTTACTTAATACACACACTATTCATACATAGATACAATGGGCCTCAGAATGAGGTAACTTTCCTCTTGAATGATATTTTTACTTCAGACTAAGGGAATTTGTACATAGGGTGACGCTTAAAGTTTATTTGCTACATACATTGATCATACATAGACAAAACAGGCCTCAAAATGAGGTAATTTTCCTCTTGAATGATTTCTACTTCAAACTAAAGAAATGTATACGTAGAGTGATGTACAAACTTTACTTAGTACACACATTGTTCATACATTGACAAAGGGCCTCAAAACAAGGTAATTTTCCTCTGCAATGATATTTCTACCTCAGACTAAGGGAATTTGTACATAGGTTGATGCTTAAAGTTTACTTGTTACACATATTACTCATACATAGACAGAACAAGCCACAAAACGAGGTAATTTTCCTCCTAAATGATATTCTTACTTCAAACTAAGGGAATTTGTATATAGGGTGACGGTTAAAGTTTACTTGTTACACATACTACTCATACATAGACACAACATGCCTCAAAGCTAGGTAATTTTCCTCTTGAATGATATTCCTACTTCAGACTAAGCGAATTTATACATAAAGGGATGTACAAAGTTTACTTAGTCCACACATTGTTCATATATTGACAAAGGACCTCAAAACGAGGTAATTTTTCTCTTGAATGATATTCTTACTTCAGACAAAAGGAATTTTTACATACGTTGATGCTTAAAGTTTACTTTTTACACACATTATTCATATATAGACAAAACAGGCCTCAAAACGAGGTAATTTTCCTCTTGAATGATATTCTTACTTCAGACTAAGTGAATTTGTATATAGAGTGACGCTTAAAGTTTACTTGTTACATACATTATTCATACATAGATAAAATGGGCCTCAAAACGAGGTAATTTTCCACTTGAATGATATTCCTATTTCAGACTAAGGAAATTTATACATAGAGTGATGTACAAAGTCTACTTAGTACACGTATTGTTCATGCATGGCACGATAGGCCTCAAAATGAGGTAATTTTCCTGTTGAATGATATTCCTACTTCAGACTAAGGGAATTTGTACATAGGGTGATTCTTAAAGTTTACTTGTTACACACATTATTCATACATAGACACAACGGGTCTCAAAATAAGGTAATTTTCCTCTTGAATGATATTCCTACTTCAGACTAAGTGAATTTGCACATACGGTGACGCTTATAGTTTACTTGTTATACACATTGTTTATACATAGATAAAACGGGACTCAAAATGAGGTAATTTTCCTCTTGAATGATATTCCTACTTCAAACTAAGCGAATTTATACATAGAGTGATGTACAAAGTTTACTTAGTACGCACATTGTTGATATATTGACAAAAGGCCTCAAAATGAGGTAATTTTTCTCTTGAATGGTATTCCTATTTCAGACTAAGGGAATTTGTACATAGGGTGATGTTTAAAGTTTACTTGTTGCACACATTGTTCATACATTGACAAAAAGCCTTAAAATGAGGTAATTTTTCTCTTGAATGGTATTCCTACTTCAGACTGAGGGAATTTGTACATAGGGTGATGCTTAAAGTTTACTTGTTACACACATTGTTCATACATAGACACAAGGAGCCTTAAAATGAGGTAATTTTTCTCTTGAATGATATTCCTACTTTAGACTAAGGGAATTTATACACAGAGTAATGTACAAAGTTTACTTAATTAGTATACACATTGTTCATACATGGACACAACGAGCCTCAAAACGTGATAATTTTTCTCTTGAATGATATTCCTACTTTAGACTAAGAGAATTTGTACACACAGTGACTCTTAAAGTTTACTTGTCACATACATTGTTCATAGATAGACACAACGGGCCTCAAAACGTGGTAATTTTCCTCTTGAATGATATTCCTACTTCATACTAAGGGAATCTATACATAAGGTGATGCTTAAAGTTTACTTGTTATCGACATTGTTCATAAATAGACAAAATGGGCCTCAAAACGAGGTAATTTTCCTCTTTAATGATATTTCTACTTCAAACTAAGGGAATTTGTATATAGGGCGTCACTTAAGGTTTACTTGTTGCACACATGATTTATACATAGATATAGCGGGCCTCAAACCCAGGTAATTTTCCTCTTGATTTATATTTCTACTTTAAACTAAGTGAAAAATAATATCTCCTTGCATGATATATTTTCCAGGCATTCATGTTTTTAATATTTGAGGTATTTAGCTAAAATTCAGAAAGAATAGATAAAATGAAAATTGAAATTCTATTTAGGCAATTTTAAGTTAGTGCACCCAAAGAGTACTAGAAGAAGATGTAATTGCATTCAATACAACTCCAAAATTCACAACAAAAATATTCAATTTTTTTTTCTTACATATTGTCCATTTTCATCCAACAACTTTATCGTAATTAACAGTGGTCACAGCTTAAAATTTTGTGAGCCATGCGAGCCCGCACCTCATCCATGGAGCATGTTTCCACATAAGTTCGGTAGTCGTCAGTGTCTCGAGCCAAACATTCCACCTAAAAGCACACAAAGACACCACAGTCAACTAATCTTTCTTGTTGCCTAACTTTTTTTGTGGCATTATACAGCGTTTTGACAACATACCCAACTAATTGATCCACAACACATAAAAATCACCCTACAAAATCATCCACAGTATCAGTTCTTCGTATAACTACTTTTGTAATAAGTTTATGCGAAAGGAAGCAAACATACCGTTCTTCCAACAGCACCTTTGAAACGAGGGGTTTCTATCGAATTCATGTACATGAATTTCTTCCTTAATATGTCCAGGGCAAGCAGGAACCAGTGACCTCCGGGATTAACCGATGGTATAATGTAACGAGACTTGTTTAGAACATCCATTGTTATCTCCTTTAACTGTTCGCTTGTGTACGAACTTAATGTGCTAATGAAATCTTCTATATCTGCCACATTGCATTCCCCGATCTTTATGATTATTTCTTACTATGAACAAGAAGATGATTAGTCTATAGAATAGCATGCATTGAAAATTAGCAAATCACCATATACCTGTGCTGCCGTGGAGATAAATGACATGTCGTGCTAGCTACATAATGTAGAGATGTAGCAATCCAACGTAAATCCAGAAAGTTCCTTCCAGAATAACATCTCACGCATGTCCTGCCCATCTAAAATGTATTTCCATCTCCCCAAATAATCCCTCTACAAGTACAGGTTACTGATTGTAAGTAAAGTAAGATGACCATTTATTGAAATAAATAACAACAAATTATAAAAAAATTTCGTTACTTCAGGTTATCTCTATCAACAAATCTGTTGATAACCTCTCGCTCTTCATTTGTACTTAGGTCCCAACCTCTATAGTCCTTCCTCCTACAAAAGGATCCGTGCTTGGCAGCTCATGCACATCTGATTCATCCCCAACTTCGATAAAGAGGACTTTTTCCATCTGCTTATTCAGTATAGTGTACCAATAATTAAGTTATAATAAACATTAACAAAATAAGTATACAAGGTGGGCAAATCTAACTGCACAAAATTTCAATATTATAAGTTAAATACCAACAGAATATGTGTACAAGTAGCAACAAAATTAACTATACTTAATATCAACAGTTTAAACGTTTAATAGGACAATTATACAAGATGCAACAAATTAACTACTTTCACATGCCTTCATCTCAACTTGAGGTCTGACCTCATTTTCTTTAGGTCAGACCATTTTTTTTGTTGAGGTTCGGCTTTTTTTTTTTTGTTCTAGTATGGTCTTTTTCTCTTGCGCACAATCTCTTTCTACGTTCTTTTGGTTGGCACGCTTCGTAGGCATGATACTCGGAGGACAATCAAAGTCATCCATTTTGGTTTTTAGATCCTATAATCTCAATTATACATATCATCAACAATGGATGACAAGGTCCATACTGCTTCAAAATCCCGTTCACTGAAATGTACGTCTTGCCCAAAATCTAACTTTTGAGAGATCGCCTCAAGTTTTTTCTTTATCTTAACCTCATGGTGGTGTGATACTTGGCATGCATGGTGTTTTGTCTGATTTTCTTTATTCATATCATTATATTGACTATCACCATCATGATCACGCTCTTTACCATCATTATCTTTCCTTTCGTTTTCTTTCTTATCTTTATTTTCCTTCCTCTCCTCATTCTCACCATCTTTCTTTTCACCTTCCTTATCATACTGTCTCTCCTTAGTTTTCTTTTTCTTTTTCTCATCCTCCTCATTTTTCTTTTCCTTTTTTTCCTCCTCTTCCTTATTCTTCTCATTTTTTCTTTTTTTATCAATCTCCTCATCTTTCTGATCCTTATCCTCCTCCTCCTTGTCATATTTTCTTTCCTTCTCCTCCCCATCATTGCCATCTTTATTCTCCTCTTCTTTCTCACTACCTTCCTTCTTGTCAACAAGTATATGCACTCGGACAAATTCTCCCCATAATCACCTCACTCATCATGTGCTACTGCATAATCACCCTGCTTCTCATATGCTGCTGCATGATCACCTTGCTCCTTATTTGTAGCAACATCTGCTTTGACTGAAGCTAGCACACATAAATTCTTATTTGCTACGGCCTCTAGTTTGGTTATTCTTTTCTTCAACTCCTTTATATTCTCATCTCTTGCAGCAGCGTTTGCGTTCACTGGAACTAGTACACATAACTCCTTATTTGCTTCCTCTATTTTGGCTATTCTTTTCTTCAATTCCTTTATCTCCTCATCTTTTGCCCTAACTATGGTAGCAACTGTGTTGTCCAAATTTAACAAATAGAACTTCTGACTGGTAGGGTTGAACTCAAATACCTATTACAATAATAAATGTAAATATTCTTGTGAAAGTACAATACCAAATTATAATAATAGAATAATAATAAATCATTACCATTTCAGCTATTATATTTCTCAAACCGGCCTCGGCATCGTGCACTTTGTTGGGCAGCTTGAATTCTCCTACCTGTAAAACTGAGGAAAATCAATTAAGTTTTGGGTTGTTCCCAATGATGGGATGTGCTCATGAAGCCATGCGTATTATTCATAAATAAGTTTTTATATGTAGACAAATACAAATATAAGTAACACAATTATTAAAATCGAAGTCACTTGCCATCAACCCAATAGTGCAATCGTCGAGGCATTTCTTATAATTTTCTTTTACCTCAACGCACTATCTCATCTCTTGAATGAGGAATGAGTATGCAGCAATGTCCCATACAAATTCCCCCACTTTGATATATCATCCAAGTAGGGCAGGAGGAATCCAGGGATCTATTAATTTGAAGCAGAAAATAAAAAATAATTAAAAACTAACAATGAATACAACCAACAAAAATTATCTATATCATTAGCACTATCCTTATTTACAAGCTCTTCTAATTTCTTAACTATATTGTTTCGATTTATATTTTGTAGTTTTTTTTGGAAAAGTCTATCTATTGTTTTGGACTTCATTTTTAGGATAATATCAACACGTTGACCCTTAGTTAGCAACCCCAAAGCAAACGAGAACTCGAAAACAGTAAAAATAACTTCCACACCTCTTGCACAGGCGAAGAGATGTTTCTCTCTTGGAACCTTCTGATGATAGTTGGAAGGCAAGATAAGCTCATGGGTAAAAAGGGTATTTCTTTCTCAATTGAGAATGGGGTTTTCTCCGATATCTCTTGGTGTTTTGCCCCTATTTTAGATTCCAGAATCTTCATTGTGTTGTGCAAGAATATTGGAGAGCAACGCAAGGAAATTTCTACCATTCCTGCCTTTAAATATATAAAAACGTAGTGTATAGTGCAATGCAAATATAAGTGCAAAATCGAGTTTCAAATGCCTAACATGACGTAATAATTTCCTGTACTTCACTCAAGTATATATCCAAAAAGACTTAAGCATGAGATGCAGACATTTTAAGTAATAAAATAGGGTTTTCTCCAAAATCTCACTGCAATACACATATATGTAAATTCAAAATAGAGTTTCAAATACCTAAGATTACGTAAATTATGTATAAATTAGGGTTTTCCCTTTTCAAAAAATTCATTTGAAGCATAAACCCGAGTAAAATGAACCAATGCCTAACAGTTCAAGTTCAAAATTACGGCTTGTTCAGAAAATCTCACTACATTGCAAATATAAGTTCAAATGATGGAAACAATGATGAAAAATTACTTGAAAATTTTCAAGTTTTACTACAATGTGATACGAATGCCCTTTGGGTGTTTTACAGTCGAATAAAAGCTGATTTTCTTCTTGAACGAAGGAATGTAAAACCACAAGCACGATTTTCTTCTCCAACACAAGAACATGCAAGAACAACGACGAACATGGGTGTTCTTTTTTTTTTTTATGAACGAAGAACAGAGGTGTTCGCTTCTTCCTTTGAGAAAATTGTGAATAGGTGCTAGAATTTCAACCTTTTTCTTTTTTTTTTTTTTCTAATTTTTAGAGCAGTTTTACATTTTGGTGTTAGGAAAAAATCACTTTGATTTTGGTTTTAGGGAAGAAAACATGTTTCAGACTTTGGGGAAGATGTGTTTACTTGTAGTTTTGTTCTTTTATCAAAAACTGTATGTTGAATTTAAAGTAGGAATAGGGAGTTGGAAAATAACTTCACTAAATAATAAAACATCACCGAGGCCTCAGCGACAAACAAATCCATTGCTGTTGCTTTTTTCACATCCAGTGAGAGATAAGTGACGAATAATCCCTTGCTGACACTATTCTCACAACAGGCGACGACTTAGCCACCAATTACATAACTCACTGATACTCTCTCCACACCCAATGATGCAACAATGAGACATCAGTGACTCCTCATTCAGCAATCGCTCCTTGGCTCGCTAATCCGTCGCTATTTGCTAACTACATTTTTTTCAAATTAAAACATGATTTTTTTACTCCAGTAACGAAGAAAACATTTGTCCTCACAATTTCCTCACTGTTTAGCTACAAATCAAAGAGGAAATGTGTTTGTCGCTACTTTCCGTAGCTGAGCTGGAAATTTCTTGTAGTGTTAATTAAATGTTGTATAGAAGTATCATGATCAATAAATGGAAGAAATATATCATTTGGTATCATAATATTGTCTTCAAAAACAAATTGCTCTATACCATCACCTACCCTTAACAAAAATAGAGTATATAAAGGGTCATCCCTTGTTCTAATATTTTCTTCTAGTTTTATCTTTGCAAGTAGTGGCCAAATATTTTAAGCAACAAAACTTGTGCCAATCATGTCAAATTTTGTTCCATAAGGCATCATAGGTAAAGTTCATCTAAAGTCACCTCCAAAAACAACTACTTTTCCACCAAATAATGTACTTTTTTTATCGGTAATACATCTCAACAATCTATCAAAATGCTTAAATAATTTTGCGATTGGCCATTGACACCTCATCCCATATGATTAACTTTGCAAAAAGTGTCATTTTTGCCAAACTTGATAGCTTGCTTATTATTGCATCACTCTTTTGTTCAGTTTCAATAGGTGATTTAAATCTAAAATGTGCAGTGCGACCACTAGAGAGTAGAGAAGTTGCTGCACCAAAAGTTGCTATAGTTAAGGCAATATGTCCCTGTGATCTAACATATGCAAGTGGAGCTCTATATAAGAATGTTTTCCCCATTCCTTCTAGCCCTTCAATAAAAAATGCTGACTTTTGTTTTTCGTTTAATTTTCCTATACTAAGCAAATCATCAGTTGAAATAGGAATACTTTTCTCGTAGGCTAGATCTCTTGTAAACTTTTCTTCTTCCGTTATGCAATGAAATGAAGCGTAAATGAATAATAAAAAATAGACTTTCCTATACACATAAGAAACTCATCTATGCTTTGTAATGTTCTTTCTCTATTTCTATTTGTGTATGTATACCATTTCTGAAAAGATCATAAAAAAGAGCGTCAGAAAATTTCAGAAAAAGTTGCTTGGGATAAAGTGGTGAATAATGAGCTAACAAAATTGCAAAAAGTTTTCGTAGGCTAAATGGCATTTGGAATTGAGCAACCTCTTCAAAACATTATTCGGCATAGATATCAGATTCAAGCAAGCCTCGTTGTAATGCAACATCTCGGAAAGTTGCACATAATTGGTTACCCATACACAAAAGATTTTCATAGGATGTTAGAGATTTCACATTTGATTAAAGCACTTTTAGAAAATAGTGCTCACTTTATGATGGATCTACAACAACTATTCTTCCTAAAACAATTTGTTTCCTACACAATTTTCATTTTCGATACTTTTCTTCCCATGCAAAATACTTTGGAAATTCTCTATACAAGAGATTTAATTTTTTCGCAATGGGATCATTTGCATTCATCCAAGAAAATTCAGTTAACATGATTTCGCCAACAAGCGGATTTGCAAAAACTTTATTTAGAGGTCTATTTCTCCCAAAATATACATATTGTTGATTTGACAAGTATATAGGCAATATTAAGACCGGTGGATACATTTCAGTAATATCAATACAAAAAATTCTCCAATAGGCTTCAACAGATGCTATCCACAACCCTTTTTGGAATTCCTTTATTTCATCTATGTTATTGACAAAAGATTCTCCTACAATATTATAACAAATCCTATCATGTCCCCTGTATATGTATTTGTAAAGATACTTAACAACTTTAAAATCAGAACATGCCTCAACATTTATATGACAATCAAATTTTGCTAATAGTGTGACACCCCGAGAATTTCCTAAATAAAATTTTTGAATCGCCGACTTATCGAAAATTTATTTGATTTCAAAATCAAACGTTGTTTTAAAATCGAAATACATTTCACGCATTCAAAAATATTTCGAACCAATACGTTTCAAGTTCACGTCATGTCTTGACTCAAAAACGAGTCCAAATGGTCATGAAATAAGCCCAATTCAAAACCCAACCCATAGCAACTTATTTTGACAAAAAATTCAACCATTTGAAATTGCAAAAATGAAAGAAAAAGGGAAAGGAAATCTGTACCAAAGGGCAGCCGCAACAGCTATTATATCAGCAGCAAGATGGATGGATGGAAATCCATCCTATGGTGTTAAGCCACTCTACACTACCCCCCATAATAGTTGGAAATTGTCTAGAAGGGTTTTAACTTATTTATTCTCTTATTTTTTACCCCAATTTGTCTCTATAAATAAACCCTATGAATGGTCACATATTTTTGCAGAAATCTTCACTTCAACTTTTAGAAAACTTATCTCAAACAAACAACTTGCTTCTTTATCTCTCAAAACCGATTTCTAAATTAAAGGGATTCAAAGTAGTGTTTTATCTTCCCAAACACTAGGTAAGTAAGTTCCTAAAATATGATTTAAGAGTGGCTTAAGTTTGATTGTCTATGACTTGATATATGCATGAATGTGAATGTAGGTTGTGGAAACTAAGCTTGAAACGTTTATATCTTTGAGATTTGCGACAAGAGGTAAGACTTATAGCATCTCCTCTTCTCTATGAGCATGTGTTTCTAGCTTTCCGTTGATTATTCGAGCATATTTGGAGTATTTGATGCCATTGACATGTTGAGCATGAGAATTGATATTGTTGTCTTGTTATTCTTGCCAAAAATTTATGCTCAACTCTTGAATATGTTAATCCCATGCTTAATGATTCGTCCTAAACTCTTGTATCGATGCTTGGGATTGAGTATTGAATGATAGACCATGGACTAAGAGGAGAAACGAACTAAGAACAATTGAAAACGGGTGAAATGAACAAAATCGTACATTTTGACGTTGAAACAATCTCTCGAAAAAATTTCAAAACCAAAATCCAAAATGATATTTTATAAATGTTTTTACTTATTTTAGAACCTCAAAAATGTATTTTTGGATAAAAATTTCAAAGAAAATCAAGAGACAAAAAATCGGATTTCAAACCTGAGAGTGAGTGCCCAAGCGCACAAATGGACATTCAAGCGCAGAAATTACTGTTCACCGGCCCCCAAGCGCCCAGCTCTCGGCCCAAAACTCTTGTTTTGGGCACTCAGGCAACTGTTTCCCCGCCCAAGCACCCAGTTTCGGCTCTAACTTTATTTCTTGAGTTTTAAAATCCTATTTCTTGATATCTTGAGTCCATATCCAATCTTATTAACGTTATACGAGTTTTGAAACAAAAATCCTATGGTCCATGGTCGAATTTTCGAAATGATCAATTGATCGAATCTGTTTTGGCCTATTGAAATGTTAATGATATTGTGGCCTTAGAACGTTATGCCTTGCCAGCTTATTGATTGAATGTTTAATTGTCTATTTCGTTCTAAAGCCATATGATTGATCGATTGTGGGCCTTTGTGGGGTTTCTTGGGGACCGAACTCAGGTAGTATCAGACTGTCAATTAGGACCCTCGAGCCCCTGATTGTTGGGTAGCTCGGACGAGTTCTGGAAGTAGAATTCTAAAGCACTACTCTAAGCACGTACGTCGGCTGTGCTTCTTGATTGATTGACGCTCCTTCGGGAGTTAGAGGATAAGGTGAAATGTATATGTTGAAGATATAAGGGTGATAGACCTTCCAAAAGATTGATTCAGCCTATGAACTTGAATGTGATACATATATGTATATATTGATTGTCTTGAACGTTCCGATTGCTATCCGTATCACATTCTTGTATTGTTATTGATATGCTCATTTTCTTTGGAACTTTTACTCTCTTTTGCATGCTATAAGTTTTACTGGGTCAATGGACTCATGATCCCATTTAACATGTAGGTTCTTGAATCATGAACGAATGAATGATTGGAGCTCAT
>JACFYI010003614.1:494450-506213 GCA_014898755.1 Handroanthus guayacan | reverse complement strand
CACACCGTGGATCATATGGTCATATATCTTCAAGTACACATCTTTTTTGTAAAATGGGTACACATAGTCCTCAATTTTCTTCCTAATGTTTAAAATCACAGCATATGTATGTGGACACAGGTACCCTGTCAACTGAAACATCCCACAACCACAAGTTCTTTTAAACAAATCGACAACATGCTTTCCACTTGGATGTTCAACTTCGAGTTCTTCTTCTCCACATCATCTAGGAAAACAATTTCTGGACAGCTCATAGCACTTGTCCAACTTCTTCAATATGTTTGGACAAACAATCCCAGTGTACTTCTCCATGCCTAGCTTCTTCACTTGAACTCTGGTCATTAATCTCTCTCATATCCATTCAAATATTGAAATAATTGGTCTGTCCCTTACTTCCAAGATGTAGTTGTTGAATGATGCACACAAGTTATTAACTAAGATATCCGATTTGCAATACGTGGAGAAGTATGCCGTGCACTAATGAACCGAAGAAATCTTCCTTAACCACTCAGTTGCAGTCCCATAATTTGGTGAAAGCTTCGAATCAACTTCTTCTATTTTCTTCATCCAATACTCATGCTCATTCTTGTTTGCAGTACAAGCAGCTTTCCAAAAAAGATCTTTCAAACCTGGGGCACGATATTTTTGCTTGAAATTTTGATACATATGCCATACACAAAACTATGCTTGCTATTTGGCAACAGTTGTTGTACCGCATCCAACAACCCCTTCTATCTGTTGAAAATTATTGTGTAATTCCCATCACCAATATCAAGTAACAACTCCTCAATAAACCACGTCCATGTTTCTTTATTCTCTGTTTGAACAACAGCCATTGCAATTGGTAGCATGTTGTCATTTCCATCTCTGCCCACAGCCACCAATAGTTGACCACCATATACAGTCTTGAGGAAGCATCCATCAAGGCCAATGATAGGCCTACAACCTGATAAGAAAGCCGTTTTCCGTGCATCAAGGCTAAAGTACATCCTATCAAATGTAGAAGGATTTAAATCAGGATGTCTCTTTAGTATGAACTTGCTTCCTGGATTACTTTCTCTCACTATCTCACAATAGTCCCAAAGAAGCTCATATTCCTTGTTGTCAATTTCTCTGATTGTGGCTAATGCTGTCTTCTTAGCTTTCATTGCCTTATAGGTGTTAACATCCAAACCACATTTTCTCTTAATAATTTGCTTTAGTCTTTGCAGGCCAATGTTTGAATCATTCCTAACATGCTTCTCAATCCTCAATGCTAGGTTTTATAGTTGGCAAGATCATTCTCATTACTCCTAGTGCACGTGTGCTTTCCCTTCATTATTTTTACTTGAAAAATAGTACTATTTTGAATTAGAGAAGTGTGTATCCTCCAATCACAACCATGCTTGCACTTCATAGTTATTCTTTTTTTGTCATTATTCACAAACTGTATTTCACAGCCCTTTCTGATACACCAATCTCTAAGTACTTCTCTGTACTTTTGTGCAGAGGGGAACCTCAAGCCCACTGTCATCTCAAAGCCATCCACCTTTTCAGTTGCTTTGAACATTGGGAATTTGTTTTGTTTGCCTTCAGAACTAGATAAACTCCTCAGCTCACCACTGTCATCTCCTTCACTACACCAATCTTCTTCAACTATGTTTTTCTTTTTCTGTTTTGTAGGCTTTGATTTTTTTTTTCCTTCATTTTCTCGATTTTTTTCCTTCATTTTTCTCAATTTTTTCACAAAGATATCATCATCTTCAGAACCCTCCACATCTTTATAAGCATCACTCGGTGCATCTGATTGTTCTTCCTCAGATTCAACAGGACTGTAGTTAGAATCTTTTGAGTTATCATCAGAGAATGAAGCAAACTCCTCTTCACTTTTTAGATCATCATTTACCTCAGGAGCCACTTCATCGTTTGCCTCAAGTGCATTGGCCTCATTCGTAGCCTCCAAAATAGGATCTCTTGTCTCTCTTGACTGAGTAAACACCAAATTCTCTTGAGTATTAATAGCAACTAATGGCTCGCAGTCAATCTCCTCTGAATAAACAGTACAAACACCCAACCCTTTGCAGTGTAAAATAAGGTCTATAACCCCAATATCCCCATTGCATGATCTAAGACCATTTTTCATTGACATTCCTGGTATTACATAATGGAAGCTCACTTGAGATTTTTTGCCCCCAGCTTCAATATACCATCCATACAACACATCTTGATTCATTAGGTCTAGATCTATATCCTTGTAAACATATATTTTTTCACCTTCACATCTCAATTGTGGGTCTCTAACAAATTGACCTCCTATCTAAATTCTTACCTCATCCAATTCCATGTTCTCCTGCCAGCAAAAATATTAATTACAACTATTAATATTTTCGGTCAACTTGTCTTTTGGAAAAAAAGAAAAAAGAAAAAATGAGAATGTATACATATATTCAATGGAAAGACAACTTTTTAGTCAACAGATAAAACGACAACTTTTCAGTCAACATCATCAAATAAAAGAACAACAATGGACCACTTGTCTTTTAAAAAATTGAAAATCATTTTTCATCAACTATATACTCCATACACAACAAATCACAAAATAATTACCAATCAACTTAACAAGTAATCAATGCCCAGTAGAAAACAATAACACCACACCTATCAACATGAAAGAAATTTAAAGGAAATAAACCCTACCAAATACTACTAACAAAATAAGCCATGGAATAAATATTACCTGAAGATTAATCGGTGAAAATGAGCAAAACCCGTTCACTTAACAAGGGCAAAACTCCTTAAAAATGTTTTTTTTTTTTTTTTCAGTTCATGGCATGTTTTTGGTAGGGAATCAAAGAGGAGAATCAAAGAGAAAAATCGGAAAAGGGGATTCCAGAAGCAGCTGCTCTTTGCGTTTCCTTTTGTTGATTTCAGGGGCTTTTTCGGACTTTCATGTTTCAGATAGGGCTGATAAGGGGGTGCGGCACATGTGCAAGAAAATTGAAAACACAGGGATTTAAATGATATTTAAAATAATACAGGGGCTTATATGCTATTTTGAAATATCACAGGAGAGTAATATGCAATTCACTCTATTCACAAAGGCTCGTATACAAACAAGGATGAGGATTCACAAGAATGTTCAAAGTCTTTAAATCATCAATCATAAGCTTCTATGGTCGTGATTATGAGGTTCTCAATCACAATAAACTGCGAGTAGTCACACATATGATAGTGATAATGAAATAAGCTTCTATTGTCATGATCTTAAAACATTCAATTTCATAGAATATTTGGTATAAGGGTATTTTAGATTCAAATAGACTTGCGTTAATGATGTATATTCCAAAGAGTTGAGATTTGTCTAGTTTCATAGGTCAATGGTATGAAGACATCAGTACATGTTAACGGGTGCTTATTTGATAACAAGTTTACTGAATACTCTGATTAAAGAAATTTATAAGATAGTCCTAGTGGCTTGTCGGTAATGAAAACTGTCAAGCTTATGATAATGCATATAATTAGTCATTTGATTTGAGGTTCCATGATTACCTTGTGTATAAGTATTTAGATTTTAATACTTGTTCTGACCTAGCAATAGGTCACCCTGGATTATTGTTAGGCTCACTCAACTTATAGCATGGAGGTTCTAAGTTTCAATAAAGGATCCAGTTGCTTATCTCGCAACATAAGTTGATCTCTTATACTTTCTGTAATACTCTGTTCCAAAAATCTTTGTGCAATGTGGAGTCATACTCTAGAAAGGTGTTTCCAAGATGAGGTCTAATGAACCGATCATTAAGAATAGATTAGCTATTCAGACTATTAGAGAGCCAATAAATATCATAACTCTAGGCCACAATAGGGAGAGATAGGAAATAGAAGGACTATATTTGCATGGTACTTGCAAGGGGATAGGTTTACATATATATTAATTCATCCAATTGGTTGAACTTCATGGCGTGTGACCAGGACAATGCCCATAGGAGATTGGTTACTCATGAAATTAGTTGAGATAATTTAATAGTGGTAAATTAGCAGAGTTAAATTAATTAGAAAATAATATTATTAATTAAATCATAATCAATTGCAAGCCTATGTCTAATTAATTAGAGGTGACACGCAAAAGTCTTATTATCACCACAAGTGAATTTTTTGGACTTATCTAAAGTATTAGATAATTAATGGAAGAGTTAATTGATTAGTTTGATTAGTTAGCATGGCTGTTAATATAAGTAGTTAAATTAGTCTAATTAATTAAATGTGTTCAATTAATTCAATTAAGTAATGGGCCAAAATATTGTTAACCTAAAGGGATATATTACGCCAATTAAATTAAAAAGTTGACTTAATTGGGCCACATATGGTCTATTAATTCATATTGTTTAATTAAATAGGCCCAACTAAATTAATCCTTTAATTGAAGTGAATTGACCCAACTAATTAAGTTGACTTAATCATGGGCGAATCAAATTAAACGGTTAATTTAATCGGGCCACCTAAATTAAAGGTTAATTCAATTGGCTCATGTGGTATTAATTTTGGAGAGAAAATCAATAGGAAGAAATCCATTTAAAATCATATGATATTATTTAGTTAAATGAAATTGAGAATTTAAGTAAAGCTAATGTGTGTGTGTGTGTGTGTGTGAATTTTAAATGATTAACTAGATTTCAAAAGAATCTAAGAAGTTGGTGTTCGAGGTGTGAATGGATCTAATTGGATCTATAAAATTCCTTAGAATTTGCTCCAACAAACTAATCCTACTGTTACCCTTTCAACACTGGAACTGCAGCTTACAAAATGATGATGCTCATTTATTATTTTACAAGCCTTCATGATTATTGGTTGAGAGTTCCATTAGTTCCTAGTGTTTTACTATATCTTCTTGATGGACTATATAGTGAAGAGATCTAGTCAAACTATGCTATTTGGAAGAAAGTGTGTTGGCTAAACTCCAGAACTGGAAGCATAATCCAGAGCTTGCGATGCAAGTGGTAGAAGAGTATTGTCCATGGTTGCAGTACAAGCATTACTAGGAGCAGTTCGCTCACATTTTTATCTTCCTATCAAATTACTTTATATATTGATCGCATACACTTTAATAATTAATAGCATTTAATAGGTTTCCTCAAAAAAAAAAAAAGCATTTAATAGGTTGCAACATCTTATGTGAAAGCTTAGGTACTGGATTAGGGTTACTGAACCATTGTAAGTCATTGCGTCTCCATTACCTTGCTTTATGAGATTTGTTTCACTTTGTACTTGTCAAATTAAATTCTACCACAGTTTCTGTAATGGCTGTCTGAGTATCTATAGCAACTTATCATCTCAAAACAGACTTATATTCACTAATAAGTAAAGTTTTCTATAATCCAACTACTTTAAATTCCAAGGTAAACTTAATTCACCCTTTCTCTTAAGAAAAATTAGAGTTACAAAGCTCTTTTGTTTTCTCCTTTTTTTAAGGACTCCAGGTCCTTACTTTTTTAAAATATACTTTTTGAAATATCCTTGTTGAATAAGATTCTGTATCCCATAATTTAACTGAAAGCAATCTTCAAGTATGATTGGGAAAGTGACAATATTTTTTTGAATTCAACTATGCCAAGTTGCCCTCGGTCCTTATGTCGCCATTGAAGGATCTTGGTATTTTGAATTGCCATAATATCCTAAGCTCTTGTGAGTGCCTCTAACGTATAATTTTGGAACTTGCCATTAAAATGTTGCTATTATCTTTCACAGACTTAAACTTAGTTTAATCGATCAGCTCTTCTTTTTCCTCTTTTGTGGCCATTGAAGGATGTTGCTATCTTAAATTGCCATGATCCTAAGCTCTTGCAATTACCAATGACGTATAATTTTGGAACTTGCCATTAAAATGTTGCTTTATCTTTTTTGGACTTAAACTTAGTTTAATCTGTCAACTCTTTCTTTCCCTTTGGGATCATCCAATGCCTTGATCCAAATTTTAATTTTTCATCAAATTTTATTCCTCCACATTGGTGGACTTCTCTGATATGACTGCAAGTTCCTCCATGGGTTGAGACTCCTTGACATTTTGGAACCAAACTTTCCTTTTTTGGGGGTTATAAAGTAGCAATCCTATGATAACGACCCCCATTTCTTGTAGCAATTTATTATTGAACCTCTCCATGTAATGCATTATAGGTGCGTCATCTTGTTGTTTGATTGAAAATAATTTGCATAAGGTCCGTTGGTCTTCTTTTCACTTGCGAAGTACATAAACTTCTAAAATAGCTGACCATGTCTCCCATATTAATCCAGTGAACCATCTCTGAGTACTATCAAATAGAGTGGTTATGACTTATGAATATCGTAGCCTTCTATGCATCAATCAAGGCATATGCATGGATGATATGCTCCAACATGGTAACATGTTTTTTGTTGGGTGTGAAATTAAATTGAGAGAGAGAATGATAGAAACGGAGGCTAATATATATTGAAAATGCAAATTACAAAATTATTCTAAAGTTTATGCACTACAACTTTGGAATATCTTTCTTTCTAATCTAAAATACACTCTCAAATTTCTAGTTTAATTTCCTCTCTAATTAATTCCAATAGCTAGAATGCATATCATGTATTTATAACAATGTTAGGCGGCTTTGGAAACTTCAAGTAGGTGGCTTTGGAGGCTTCAAGTACTTGAGGGAACTTTCTCAATTTTCTTCCTTGGTCAAAATTGTATGCTACAGCCACAATTGTTGAAGTCAACATGCAATCCCATTGGTCAAGAAAGATGGTGGCGGTTTTTGCATTTCAAGAAGGCATAATCTTGATAATCCTAGAGTTGCAAATTATCGCTTTAACATTTTTGAGGATCTCTTATTTCATCGTAAGTCTTAGGAGACTTCGGACATGGTGAATCAAAATATCATCACAAAAGGGTGAGTTGTCCTTTAATAGATCTACTTAAACCCTCCATTTTATTTCCTCTAACTTTCAACTCAATCACAACTCGCAACTTATCCCATTCACCTCTTCCCGCAAGCATGCAAGACTAACCATCTGTTCAGGTCAATCTTAATTGGTATGGGACCTTTCTCTTGCTGAGGTTGTTGGTATACAATCGAATGTAACTCTCTCCCTGTTCAAGTTGTCGGTATATGTAAGAAAGCAACATTCGAGGTCTAGTCCTTTTATTCATGACCTTCGTTGAGTTTACGACCTGGTTCCCAAGTTTTCCTGCATATTTTTCTTAGCACATCTTCCCTCGGCAAATTCTCCCTCTGGGACCTTTTTCGAATGGGTGGTAGAGACTCTGGAAATAACTATTTGTTGAGAGGTTAAGTTGAAAGGGTGTGCGAGCAAAAAGGTTTGGGAGCCATAGCTATGTCTAACATCTGCTCTTGCATGAATTTTCTACTTATTTATAAACCATCGCCTCCAGTTTATCTTTGAGGAGCTACATCAGGCCCTCTCATTGTGCCCTACCAGAGGAAAATTGACTGCTACTCAGAGCCACATTAGGATTAATTGGTGTGAGGTGGTGTCAAGGGAATCAAGGGTCAATGTCTCAAAGCCTTTTTAGTGATCATGAGTCATCTCGACTCGAGCTCAGTTAATACCAGAGGAAAGCAAATAAGTCTCTTTCCACATATAGCGCCAAATGATTAGGACAAGAGATCCTTTACTATTAAGTGATGTCTAATCTATGAATTCTTTAGTATAATTACAATGATCTCTAGTACTTTACTAAATGGAGCTACCTTAAGCACCTCAGCATGTCTGCCCTTAGCTTAGTGCAATGCGATTGCGATAAGGTAATAATAACAGGGAGATCAGTACGAGCACTTCAATTGTAGTTAGCTACCTCAAAATGATAGAGAGGATATTTATAGTGGCCAAATTTTATGAAATGTACTACTTCACATGGTGTCATCATGAGATTTCTAATAGTGCAAATCTACGACAGTTAAATTGGGCCATACCTTTTAGGTCACCATGGTCGAGGTCCAATAATAGGGACATGAAAACTATGCGGATGTTTATTCTAAGGGGTCTTTTAATTGACCATGAGGATTAATTTGAGTATCAACAGACCCATATCAATAGTGAATAAAAGAAAGTATTACTCATTCAATTTCATCATTGTAGAATCAAACTAAAATGTATTTTCCTCTACAGGATTTCGTTTCAAAATTGTAATGGGAAGGCTTTTAATTATAGATCTTTAATTTTGGGTTAAAGAGATTAAAAGGGTAATTAGGGCACTTAAATTAAAAAGGATAATTGTTTTAATTTAATACATTTTTTATTTGCGGAAACAAATCAACACGTGTTGCAAAACAAAAATATACATGACATTAAGTAAAACAAAAGAGTTAGGATCGTAGAAAAATCGAACTCTTCCACTAGTTTATTAAAGAATCCAAATTTCATAGACCCTTTTGAATAAATATCATACAAAACTATGATGATCCCATGCCCAAATGTCATTTCGAGGTAGAGACTAAGTACATTTGGGCTCTCTAAATAAGATGTGTAAAAAGAAGTGGGGCGTAATTTTTCTCCAATTTAGTAACTAACAGCATCTTCGATGAGATTTGATGAAAAAAGTTTGAGGTAGGATTTAATTGGCACAAATTTGAAACTTACGAGATTAAATTCGTTAAGCATAACTTGTTGGGCTAAAATGACACAATGACAAAGTTGTAGGATTAAATTAGCAATTTTGCCTTAATTTTTTTTCTCGAATGCCTCAAGGATATAAATAATGGCATTATTACTTATTATGTTACATATACTGCATTTTAGCTAAGATTCTTTTATATAAGGTCATTAATCTTATAACAAAACATTATTAAAATTCAAATATAAATATTTTCAAATTGAATTGCTTGATTATATATATATATATATACTTTGTCAATTTTCTAAATTTTCAAAGCCATCATGCTGTAAAAAAATCATCAAACCTATCAGGTAGTGGAGAAAAAGCTCCACACAAATGGGTCATAACCTCTTGAATTATAGATATTTACAATCAAATTATCATTTCAATATCAAAATTCTTAAAACTGAGATTATAATTAAAATTATACTTCAACTTATTAATAATTCTATTTCGAGTAGGAATGTTGGAGTAACTTTTAAGAGATCAAATATTTGTTTTCGTTGAAATCTAGTGCAAATTAATTCTTTTTTTCATGATAAAACTTTTGGTTTTGCAATGATTTTCTTTTTGATTGGTAAGTTTCGTAACACTCATCGATCAAAAGAGGTAAAAGAATTTAGCTGGCCACCATCGCAAAAATAATTTAAAGAAATTCAGGAGGAGTTTGTTTGTGGACGGCAAAATTTGCAGAGGAATGAAATAATAGTTCATGAAAACCATAACATCAGCTGTTGTATGTGTTTCACTATGATTAGATCAGTATAGTTCCATACTGGAGACTAATTTGTCCCTCTGTGCAAGCAGTACAAAAGGCATTGAACTTTGACACTAGGTTTGGTTGAAGAAAAATGTTGCAGAGAAGGGAAAAAAAAGGAAAAAAAAAAAATATATGAAATTTCAAGTTTATTTGGTTGTTCAAAGAAAACAGTGAGGAAAATTCATGATATATTGAAGAAGAAGATATGCCTAAATATATATATATATGTTTTTCCTGTATTTTTCTCACTATTTTGTGAGAAAAATGATTTTTCCTAAACTAAATTACATTTTCCATTATGTTTTCTTTTCCTTAATATTTTCATCACTAATCAAACTAACAAAAATATCTTCCTGAGTATTTTTTTTTTCCTTACCAAAATCCTTGTACCAGACATAATCAAGGTAATTCCTGGGCTAATATTATAATTATCAAATAAGGGGGCATATTATAAATCTAAAATGTTGTCAAAAGCTATAAACCTGTTCACATTTTCAGGTGTACCTTCAGCAAAGTGTCCACCAGCATGTATTAATTTCATGTGATATTATCCAACCACATTAATTGCATTCAAGTACAGCTGCAAGAGTGAGCAGATTCCAAATCCAAATGGGACCATAATATATTTCTCATTCCCAATAATTTATTTCGAAGGCACAAACATACTGACATTGCAATAAACGAGTTGATAACGATATCAACAGTGCTCGAATAGCGATAAAGTATAATTTATTTTCTACAGGATGCAAAGCTTTACGTCCGGCAGGCTTGTTATCTTATGAATATAGCTCAACTTCCGCCCGTAAAGGTTTATTCGAGAAGAAAGCTTCTATGTTAGCAAGGACCAGCTCCTCAAGGGCGGCAAATGATTCAAGAGTGAAAACTGCATTATGTGGAGACAAGACAACATTATCCAATGAGAACAGCTCTTCTGGAACGTCAGGTTCGTGCTCAAACACGTCGAGACCTGCACCCCCGATCTCACCTCTCACCAACAACTCGACCAATTCCTTCTCATCAATAAGTGCCCCACGTCCAACGTTAACTATTATCCCTGTCTTTCCTAGAGCTCTCATAACATCCTTGTTTATTACATGGAACGTCTCATTTGTCAGTGCGCAACAAACAATCAATATATCGCTGTTAGATGCAAGCTCACCAACATTAGCGTAGTAAGGATATGAAACATGCTTCATCTTCCTTGAGTTGTAAGCAATGCTGCAGTCGAATCCCTCGAACCTCTTCGCCACCCTTAAGCCAATGCTCCCTAGTCCTACGATCCCCACTCGTTTACCACTAACCTGAAAGGATAGACAATTAACCGTGTCAAAAACTGGGTAAATATCACTAATGGTCTCTAAAGTTTTTATTTTTTCTCGCTTTAGTCCCTCATCTTTTTTTTTTTTTGACTTTAAGGTCCCAAAACTAGTAAATTTATACCACTTTGATCTTTCGGTCAATTTTTTAGCCACTCTTTACTAGAAAAAGGACTTATATCTGTATCACCCAACAGAAAAAAATTATCATTTCAATAAGAAATAAATAAAAGAGAAAATATCTAAATAAAATATCCTAAAAATCATCAACATCCTTTGCACCCAACTGAGCATCAACTTTATAAATAGTTTTCCTATTTATTATTATTTGTCATATTTCTTGTTTAAAATAACAATTGTGCCTATTTTGAATAGTGAGTAACGTCTGCCTGAGTCCTTTTTCAGCAAAAAAATTGGCCAGAAAGTTAACCAAATGATCAGAGTAATACAAATTTATTAGTTTAAGGGCCCTAATGTCAAAAATAAAAGATGAGGAGCTAAAGTAAGAAAAAATAGAAACATGAAAGACCATTAATGATATTTACCCTAAAAAATATTTCCAAAATTTCCGATAATGATGCACGACTAGATCTACATAGTAGTATTTGTTCCCAATACAAAACAAACTAGTGATATTACTATATCATTGATGTTCAATTAGTTTTAAGCTGGAATGGTTTCTCAAAATACCAAGATAGCATGACATGTGCAAATAATGCAACACCATACGCAAATTTACTAATCTCCAAATATAGTACCAAATTTTATTTCAATTCACTAATAAATTAGGACAAGTTTCGATTTGAACTCATTTTCCAATATGTATCTCTACAATAGTAGCCGTCCGTGCGGATAGATTACTGTTTAATTAATCCATATTCAAATTATTCCATGGAACGAGCAAATGTTCAATTGCAGATTTGACAAAATAATAATTTAAATGCAGGTCGACCTTGAACCCCAGAGTATATTCTTTTTGTAAGGGCCAAGACCCGGCCCGAACAAATCTATCAGCAGCCGAGACCCGTCGGAGAACATCAATTGCGAGCCCGACAGCATAATCCGCCACATCG
>JACFYI010003614.1:470762-484016 GCA_014898755.1 Handroanthus guayacan | reverse complement strand
TTTAACGCAACTAGTTCAAATAATAGATGCATTAGGAATAATTGTTTAATTAGATTAGGATCCTAGCTAGCTAAGTCTTTATAATGATTTATATGTACATATATATATATATGTCTATATCTTTTTTCTTAATGGAAATATCTAGCTTATATTTTTATTAGAAAATGGAGTTTGGGCCTAACTCAACCCCAAAAGCTAGCTTGTGAGGTGAGGATTGCCCAGGACCATATAAAGTGGCCAAGACTTTGATATTTTTCCGATGTGGGATTCTAACAATTTTTTCGTTTGATCTCTTAATTTAATTTCCACATGGTTCAAAAAAACTTCTGAACAGGCCGATTATATAATTAATACCAAGCAAACATAATTGTCATGTTTATGTTAATTAAGATTCTGAAGATCATATATATATATATATATATTTATGATATTAGATGTAAATGAGAAGCTGCTGATCTCATTGATCACTCCTATTTAATCCCTAAGTCCTAGTGGGTTATTAGTGGTCTCGCTGTCACCTGCATCACCAGGGTATGCATATTGAGTTAAACTAATTTGCTGACCAAGTACTGCTATGATACAGCCTAAAAGGTTGGGCCAGCTGCCTTTTAACGTGGATTAATTAACATTAATCTTAATCAAATATTAATTATCAAACTTAGCTTAATCAATTAACTAATCCATTGGCTTTGGCGTGTTTCCCTGTAAGCAACAAGTAACTGGGGAAGAAAACCTTCCCTTTTTCTCTTTTGTTCGCCCTTCAAGCCATTGCAGGAGAAAAATGTAAGTTGCAAAAATATTTTATAGGAATGAGTATTTAAAAGAAAGAAATTTACTTTTGAGAACAAATGATGGTACCCAAACAACAACCAAAACAAGTGAGAGCTTTGATTCTATATTGATTCAATTTGGGGGGATCTCTATTTCCTAATTCATTCCCCTTTTCTCTTTTCTCTTTTGAATTTTTTTTTTTTAATAAAAAAAAATTCTGTTTTGCTATTAGCGGCTATTCACAAAACCGCTGCTAATTTCCAATTTTTGCGGCAGTTTTTATTAGCCGCCGCGAAATTCCCGACGGTAAAATTACATTTTGTTGTAGTGGTAAATAACAAACTCATGAACATTCTATATTCCTTCGTCTTGTCACCTAAAATTATCTTTTAATTGAATAAATGACACATCAATGATATAAAATAATTTTTACATACTTAGAATAATTAAATTAAATTTAACAGATTTATTTATGAATTACAAAATAAAATAAATATAAAATTGAAAACAAAAGGGAAAAAAACCCTTGTCTGAATTTATTTCATTTAAAAGTTAAAATATACATATAATTGAAAAAGAAAAGTACTAAATAAAAAATTTTGAAAACCTTAATTGAATTTATTTATTAACTAGTATAAAATTTGGAAAAGAAAAAAAATAAAAGGAAGAAACAATCATCGCAATATTCCGCTTCCAATACAATCTGACACTTCTCTTTCAAAATGGACAGATTAAAATGCTAGAAGTGCACTATAACTGATTGCTTCAACTAATTCGTGCATGGAAATGAAAATGTGAAGATTCGAAGGAAACTGGGTTTAGACCCCATGTTTCAATTAGCGGGTGGCAATTTCACCTCGCCAACGGGCACTCACCCCCCCCTAATTGGGCGGGACGGTTGCAAATTAATTCCAACTGCGGGGCAAGCGGGTGCGGGTTTATGGTAAACCCCCCACCCTGCTATATATATATGTATTATAAAATATATATTATATATATTATAATATATAAGAGTTTATATATTATATATAATATAAAAAAATATTACGAAAAATATCAAGTGTTGTATCCCTATATTTATTTGTCTTTTGTGATGTTAGATTTATAATTTTATTTCTAATACTTTGTTTTTGAATGTATTTTTTGTATTATGCTAATATGTAGACAATTTGCTATGATATTTTTATTTTTCTTATTTTTTTATGTTGATTAAACTCATAAATGGATTATGTTATTGAATGATTTTATATTTGATTGATTTTCATGTATATTTTATTTCGAAAGAGTATATTCTTTAAATAATTTTACATGATTTTGTAATAATATTTTATTAATTATTAATTAAAAAAAAAGGTGCAAGTAGGGGTAGGGTGGGTGCAGATTTTGGGGTTCAGAATACGCAAAGCAGGGCGAGGCGGGTTTTGGGGGTTTAAAAGCCTTGCGGGGCGTGTAACGCTCGGGGTCCTAGAGCATCCGTCCCAAGATTCGAAATGTTACTCCCGAAAGGAAAAACTAACTATAAACTATAAACATAAAATTGATAACGCATTTATTACTTAACATTTGAACATCCCATAATTTACATACCAATTTTTTTTTTTTTTAAATACATCATAGAAACTAAAGATATATATTAACTATGTCCAAAATTCCATACAAGCTCAACTAAACCAAATACAATTACAAAATTCAAAATTCAAAATGCTAACATAAAGTCTTTTCCAACCGCATACGATCCAGAAGCTAATTTCCTACATAGTAATAATGAAATCATAATTCTACTGACCCAACAAGATTTATGGCATAAGATGAGGAGAACGATATAGCAAGAAGGACGAGATTTAACAATAAGCCAAGCAAGAAATGAATCATGAATGCGATAATTAACAAATCGAAACAATCAAAGCGTATATGTAGAACAAATAGCCCAAAATTCTTATCACATTCATGTCAATCACATATATATGCGGCTAAACTAATAATGGTGGATCTATCACCCTTATAATTTCAACAGAAAATATACATGCATATACTTTATTCCTCCAAATTTGTTTTCTCAAGTGGTCACTTGAGTAGTACTAAACGAACTTGAAGCACGGTCGACCGTGTACCTTAGAATAGCTTTTTGGAATCCTACCTCCAGAACTTCTCCCAGCTACCTAACGAATAAGAATCCGCAGAGGTTCAGATTGATGACCAACTAGCAAGGGGAGAAGTTTTTTTTCCACCAACTCTCATCAACTATTGTACCTTAAGCTTCCCTTACAAGTTTTGGAAAAATTTGGAAGACAAGTCCTGAGCTCAATTTTTATTTGCTAAGAAGCCCTTTCTATCCTCTATAAATAGGTTGGGATGGTTAGTTGGTTTTTCACTTTTGCTACACAAACTCCACTCTTGCCATAATACTCTCTTGCATAATACATGCAAATTAAACTTCTTGCTATCAAAAACTCTCTCTATATACTCTTACATTTATATTTATTAAAGAAGAAAATTATGTTTATCTAAATTAAACTATATCATTTGCAAAAAGAAAAGGGAAAAAGTAAGAGAAACACTCTTTATCACATCGTTGGTGAGCTTGGAACTTAGTATATAAGAAATGTATGAAATCTCGAAATGTGGCTTAATATATATATATATATATAAATGGATGATTTGGTTTAGGTGGCTAGCTTGAACCCTGGGATATTCAGCTTCATTCTTGAAAGCTAAGGATCTAATGTAAAATTTATAACTTCTCCCTTGCCTCCATACTTGTCCTTGCTTCATTTCTTGCAAACATGATATATTGAACTATCTATATGTTTTTTATAATGCCTATTGGACTCAATAGCTCAATATCCATATGATTGATAATTTGAGGAACTTGAATATCCTTATAATTCCCATCCTTGTTTGTATATGAACTTTTGTGAATATGGGACTTTGGACAAAGGAAAGATTATGGACATAAATGAATATATGAAATCATGGACTTGTGACATATTTTTTCCCAAATCTCTTGATAATTTTCAAACATAAATTTTAAAGTTTCTTCACAAAAATAGGTTCCTATAAAATCTTAAAAAATTTTGAGACAAAAGTTAAAATAAATAGATTTATGGATTTATAACATCTTCTATAGAAGTTGATTTTTAGTTCAAATTTTGAATTATTAAAAAGGTTTTTGCTTCAAAACATTTTTCGAAAAATTTTGATTTTTTTTTATGAAAATCTGATTTTAAAAAAAAATTACTGTTCACGGTAACAATTCACCACATGCGATTGCACGTGAATAGTGGCATGGACGCACCCAGGGTCGTAGCATTGGACAGTTTCTCTATGCCCGCGCCTGTTTTTGCACGCAAAAGTGCCCAAAACAGAACTCAAAATTTTATTTTTTAACTATTTTTGCTATTCTAAGTTATATTTCATTTTTTAAAAATGTTTTAAGGCTTCAAAATAATTTTTTCTAAGTTCGAGGTCCATTTCGAATCGTTTGTTAAGTTGTCAATTACATGAATTCATGCCTCGATGTAGCTATATGCTTTGAATATGTTCTGTTTGCTCTAAACCTATACAAAAGTTGTTAGAGTAGTGCCCCACATCCAATTGAATTTGGCTTATAATGACTACTCTTGTATAAATGATCTTATTTTTGCAATATAAATAAAATAATAGAAATCTTCTTCATATTCTCGTGAATTGTCTCATCAACAATCAATATGGAAGAAGTCATCTAGATCGTATAAGGCTATGAGGCTAAGTCACGCATATGATGGTGATCATGAAACTAATTTCTAGATGTCTTGACTTTAAATTTTTCAAATTATAGAATTTTTGACATGAGAACATCTTAAATTTGGACAAACTTGCACTAACCATGCATAATTTAAAGGGTTGAATTGTTACCCCGTTTCATAGGTAATCGGTGTAGTGGACACCGGTGCATGTTAGTCGGTGCTTGTTAGAAGAACAAGTTCACTGAGAGACCCGATATAGAGAATTCCATGAGATAGCCATAGTGGCATTTCGTGATGGATTATTCTTTATATTACGATAGCACATATAATTAGTTCTTAGACTTGAGGGATCATGGTAACTTTATGGTAGGTTCTTACTTTTTGATGTGTGTCTCGATCACTTACTAGCGGATTATATGAGATGCATATTGGGAACAAATTATCTGCGCATAGAGGTTTGTGAGTTTTAAGGAAGGATCCATTTTCTCGTTTTTAATTAATGAGAATATCTCCTATATTTTCTATAATAATTCGATTCAAGAAAATTCTTGCGCAAGGTAGCGTATCGATTTGGAAAAGAGTTTTCAAAGTCAAGAATACAAACAAATCAATCATTAAAAATAGATACATAGTTATTAAACTATTAGGGACACTGAAAATATTTTAACCCTAGGCCACAATCGGGAGATGAAAATGGAGGGACCATATTTGCATGGTATGCGTAAGTAAATGAGGTTCACACGAATTAATTTACCAATAAATTGAGCTTCATAGACTTGAGGTTAGATATCGACTGTAGAGATTGGATGTTTTAAAATTAATTGAGATTAATTCGAGTGATTAATTAAATAGTTTAATTAATCATAAATCGTAAAGAGTTACGAGCTCATGTCTAATTAATTGATGAACCGAGAGGGTTACACCCTTCCCCGATATTACTTGGGATGAATTTAATGAAAATTCTCCAATTGGATTAGAGAGAAATCGCCTAAATCAGTTTTAAGCTTAAGAAGAGAATTTTTGACTAAAAGTCAAAATATTTGACCTAAGTCAAAGTAGGTCTTTTTGGATAGATTAATTTGATGTATCAAATTAGTCTAATTAAATTAATTGCTAATTTAATTCAATTAATTTCAATAGTTAATTTTAATTGATCTAAGTAGAAGAATTAAATTAGAGAGAGAATTTAATTTCATAAATGTCAAGTTGGAAAATCATGTGACATCTTAATTAAGGTATTAATTAAAATACCATATGAAATATTCTACTTGAATATCTTCCGGACCATTGGAATCTGAAAGGAGGATCTAGATCCTTTCCTCCAATTTTCATGCCACCTAGAACTCCAAATGGGATATGAATAACTACAATCACACTTCCCACACCTAACTTGGCCGAAAAATAAGGAAGGAAAATCTGAAAGATTTTTCAAAATTCTCTCTCCCTCTAAAATCAATTTCCTTTTTATCTTCTCTATTAGATCTTCATCCTAAGTCTAGATCTAACTATAAACTTGAGAGGATTCAAACAAAGAAGTTTGGATCCAACGTCCAAGTGTGAATCCATTTAAAAGATTCATAAATCAAGTATTGGTTTATGCAAAGGAACTCACAATCTTGAGGTATTTCAAGTAATACATTCGACCTTATGAAAAATTGAAGAGAGATCAAGCTATTACTTCAAGTGTTAGGGTAGATCAAGCCTTGAATTGCATCAAACAAGAATATTAAGAGGTTGATCAAGAGAAAAGAGAGAGGATACAGTCTTGAATACATCACACGGCCGAATTGAATTCTTCAAAAAATCAAGGTGATTTTCTTACCTCTAAATTTAGATCTATACTTATATGGTGATCCTCGAAGGTTTAGATTACTTATTCATGTTTAATGAATGTAATTTAATGTTTCTTCCACCGCAAATTTGATTATTTTGCCTTACCTTCACCTTCAAAAGTATGATAAGTTGGACCCTAGGAATTCTCAGGAGGATTTGATTGGGCGATATCGGATCGATGATAAAAACCCCTGAGGATTCCTGTAAATTGGTAGTTCGGAGGTATCCTAGAGGTAGGATTCTAAAGAACTACTCTTGAAATTCATGGTAGACTGTGCTGCAGCGACTATGTCTCAAATATGTATGGCTCTCATCGAGCGGCCTCTCGGGAAAGCAAATGAAGGGACAAGGTTACATGTATGTTATATGTTGAAGTCATAAGGGTGATAAATCTATTAAATATTTAATTCAACCATATATATTTATTGATATGAATGTGAAATCTTATAAGCTATTTGTTTGTATTGTACGTTTGAACGTTTCGATTTGTTATTTGTTATCACATTCATTGCTTGTTTTCTGCATGCCTCTTGTTGAATTTCGTTCCCCTCCCATTGCCACAAGTCTTGCTGGGTCAGTGGACTTATGATTTCATCATTACCATGTAGAATATTAATTTCTGGATTCATCTGAAGTTACAAAGATCTTATGATAGTAAATTGAATTTGGATTAGATTAGACCTTTAGACGTGTTATATGTATTTGTTAATGTATTTAGTATAGTTGGAAGATGTTGAGATATTTTATAAGTTAGTTTTGTGTATATACATATATATATTGGGATTTTAAGTTGTAATTTTGGAAATTTTTGGCTTGTATTTAAGTTAAGCTTCGGAATTTCCATGATGGAGATGTTGTGAAATTTTCTGTTATGGTTTTTGGTCAGTTTTTCTTTTGTTAAGCAACATTTCGAATCTAGAGGTGGATGCTTTAGGATCCTGGGGCGTTACATGTCATTTATCCTCATTTTGATAGATAATTCCTTCAGCTTGTACATACACCTACATATTTTGTTGCCCTCCAATACATCTCGTTTGCTGAAGATAAAACCTATAATCACATTCAACTCAGAATCATTAATGCAAAATAAAACCTATAATCACATTCAACTCAAAATCATTAACGCAACACCGCGATCTCCAAATTGAGGGGAACAACAAGATCAGACTTTCTAGAGGAACTACATGCTCTCGTTCTAAGGACAGAAAAAATGCCAAGCTTTAAACATTCAAATTTCAATAGACACGCTATGTCAACTCATAAATGCACTAAGATCCACAGCTAATAATAACAGACTAGAAAAGTTTGAGAGTTTCTCCATTCCCATATCAAAAGCAATCATGTGTTATGTTTATTCATAGATGCCATATCATCTACACCATATCGGTGGTGCTAGCTGGAGTACAGAGCAATCTCAATTAAAAATGTAAAATTCATAACCTCAAGAAAAGGTTCTTGGCAATTGGATATTTAATTGTGAGACTTATAATACATGAGTTTTCATTTATTGTATATAAGGAAACCATCTAAAGGGTGCTAACACTTCGAGATATTAGTGGTAGTCTTGAGCCAAATTATATTGCTTAAGCGTTTATAGAAAATAAGAAAACCTAAAACTTTATTACTTTCTATGCATCTCGGTAGTGATAATGAAATGAGCAAAAGATAATTAGATCATTCTAGTTCTATATACATTCTCTACTCATAAATTTAGTCATTGAAAAGAATGAGTGATAACCATGTAGTTAACACAAACAATTTACCCCTGAAAAAACAAACACAAGGAACACAGATTTGATAATTAGATGCCAACTGATTAATTTTTCGAAACCACCAAATTAAAACAAATTACAGGAACCCTAATTTGGCGAAAGTCAGATTAGTCCTATTTAACCCAACTTCAGGGTATGCAAATTAACATATGATAAGCCATGAAATTGATACATCTTTCAGTAAAGAGGAAAGTTAAGATAATGTAAGGAGAAGGCCCAATCACATAGCCATATAAATTTAACACAGGTTACAAATTAAAATACTCCTAGAAACTGAGACCAAATTTCATACCTTCAGCAGAGATGAAGACAACCGCATAGAAGGAGGGCTCGAAGGTGGTTTTTTGACAAGATTAGGGGACGAATGGTAGAGAGGAACCACAAGGGTTCATCCTTTTCCCAAATCTGATAGCAGCTATGTTGCCAACTGAGCTCCATTCGTTTTTTGACTTTTGAGAGAGCAAAGTCATATTTCTTTGAGGGGCACTCCTATAATCTGACCTCATGTTTCAGGGCTTTTTTTGGTAATTTTCAATTACTAATCCCCCATCAAAGATTGTGAATCTCGGGGTCTCGAGTGAGATTAAAATAGTTGCTAATGTAACGTTTTTGTCAGGCTAGGAGTTTTAATCGGGCCGGCCCATCTCCTTAGTTGACTCTATCAAACATATGAGTACCACATGTTCAATATTATAATTTTTGGTAATATAGCCTATCAAACACAACTTTAAACCTACAATAACTACTTATTTAAAAATAATAGAAATTCAATCAATTAATTAAATAGTAATGTCTTTTTTATCATCCGAAGACAATGGGGCCAACAATAAATCTAACAAATATTTCTTTTTTTAAATAATCCACTAACTAATTAAGATAATAATTTATTTTTCCATCTTCTCTAGATAATGGGACTCACACCTTCAGAAAAAAGATAATGGGACTCGCATTGTATTTAATAAAAAAAATTATATCAACCTAATTAGATTTGAACATAAAGAAAATAATATGGTCAACAATAAATTAAATAATAACATTTAATGTTATTACATTAACATGCTTAACCTTAATATATTAAAATATTATTTTGAATCCATTTTCTATACAACTAATCCAAACATATTTTCATTTTCATATGAAAATCAATATTTAAAATAAAAGTAAATTAGGAAAAATAGTGAAAATGAAAAATTAAAAACAAAAAAAAGAAATATATTCAATTGCCCCTCTATTTTTCAAACACGAAGGAATTAAAAGCACCAGTTTTTCGCTCTAAAATCCAAAGTCTTCCACTAGTTTATTAAAGAATCTAAATTCGTAGGCCCTCTTCAATAAATATCATACAAAACTATGATGATTCCATGCCCAAATATCATTTCAAGGTAGAGATTATAATATATTTGGGCTCTGTATAAGATGTGTAATTCTCCTCTATTTTAAAATGATATTTCATCTTGTAAGATTTGTTCAAATTTAGTGCTTTATATTTGGGCTAAAATTAAATGACACAGTGACAAACTCGTGGGACTAAATTAGCAATATTGGGTTAATTTATTTTCTCAAATGCCTCAAAGATATAAATTAATTGCATTATTAATAATAATGTCACTACATTTTAATTAATATTTTTTGTGTAAGGTTATTAATTTTATAACAATATATTATAAAAATTCAGATTTAAATATTTTCAAATTGAATTGCTTAATTATATATATATATGTATATATATATTGCCAATTTTATTTTTTTAGAGAAGGATTAGTACATTAATCAATTAACATGAGAAAAATTCTAAATTCCCAAAGTCATCACGCCATAAAAAAATCGTCAAAGCTATCATTTGGTGGAGAAAAAGCTCCACACACATATGGGTCATAACCTCTTCAATTATAGATATTTACAATCAAATTATCATTTCAATATCAAAAATCTTAAAATTGAGATCAGAATTAAAATTACACTTCAACTTATTAATAATTCTATTTAGAGTAGGAATGTTGGAGTAACTTTTAAGAGAAAAAAAAGGGCAAATATCACTAATGGTTCCTAATGTTTCATTTTTGTCTCACTTTAGTCCCTCATGTTTTATTTTTGACTTTTGGGTTCCTAAACTAACAAATTTGTTTCACTTTAATCCTTTGGTCAACTATCCGGCGACTTCTTCGCCGGAAAATGATCCCCCATCAATTTTTCAAGGGCATTGTGGTCAATATCATATTTTTTTTGTTGCACTTTAGTCCCTTGTTGCATTTTAGTCCCTTATTCCACTTGAGTCCCTATGTTATTTTAGGCTGTAAAATATAATCCAAACCTATATTTTTCTCATTTTTATTATTTTCTCAATTTTAACACTTTTTTTTAAAAACAAAATTAATAGAATTTCGAGGTTGCTTTGTATTTTTATCTCTAATTAATGAATTTTTTTCCTTAAAATTTTCTCAAATGATAACTATTTAAATGTTAAATTTGATGAGTTTGCATTTAATAGCACTAGCATTATGAGTTTGTGATTTTACGGTACGTCCAATTAACAATATAGCATCTAAAACCACATTTGCAATTAACAATACTAGCATCTAACAATACCAAGTTTAAAGCATGTTACACCTCATTTTCCAAGTTCATAGCAAAATGGAAAATCTATCGTTTCATTCCAAATGAAAATATCTAATCATTTCTAATCCAAATAACAGAATACTTTCAAAAGCGACAATTTCATATCCTTACAGCACTAATATCTAAAACAAAATAGCATAGGCCTAAGTGATCATTTTGTTTCAAAAAAAAAAGTGTTAAAAGTGAGAAAGTAGTAAAAATAAGAAAAATATAGGGTTTGGATTACATTTTACAGCCTAAAATGATATAGGGACTAAAGTAGAATAAGGGACTAAAGTGTAACAAAAAAAATATGATATTGACCACAATACCCTTGAAAAATTGATGGGGGATCATTTTCCGGTGAAAAAGTAACCGGATAGTTGACCAAAGGATCAAAGTGAAGCAAATTTGTTAGTTTAGGGACTCAAAAGTCAAAAATAAAACATGAGGGACTAAAGTGAGACAAAAACAAAACATTGGGGACCATTAGTGATATTTGCCCTAAAAAAAATATTTGTTTTCGTTGAAATCTAGTGCGAATTCTTTTTTTTAACCCTTAAAACTGTTCGTTCTGCAATGATTTGCTTTTCAATTGGTAAGTTTTGAAACATTCATCAATCAAAAGGGGTATAAGAATTTAGTTTTAAGAGGAATAAATTTAAATAAATTAATTAAGAGGAACTTGTGAGGGGGAACAAGGCCAATATTCCACCAATTACATTTTGCTTACTTTGCAAGTTTGTGGACAACAAAGTTTGCCTCGGAATGAAACAAGTAGTTCACAAAAACCATAACATTAGCTGTTGTATTTATTTTGCAATGATTAGATGAGTATAGTTCCATGCTCGGTTTGGTCAAAGGATTTAAAGGAAAAGAAAATGTTATGGAAAAGAAAAAGAAAAGAAAAAACTTATAAAATTTCAAGTTTATTTGGTTGTTTAAAGAAAATATTGAGGAAAGAAATAAAAAGAAGAAAATTCATAATGTATTGAAGATGAGAGATGCCTAAATAAATTTTTTCTTCATTTTTCTCTCATTTTGTGAGAAAAATGACTTTTCCTAAACTAAATTACATTTTTCATCATGTTTTCGTTTCCTTAATATTTTCGTCACTAATCAAACTAACAAAAATATCTTCCTGAGTATTTTCTTTTCTTTCCTTACCAAAATTCTTGTACCAGCCATAATCTAAGTAATATTATAATTAACAAATAAGGGGGCATATTATAAATCTAAAATGTTGTCAAAAGCTATAAACCTGTTCACATTTTCGGGTCTACCTTCAGCAAAGTGTCCACCAGCACGTATTAATATCATGTGATATTATCACGTACAGCTGCAAAAGTGAGCAGATTCCAAATCCAGATGGGTCCATCATACATTTCTCATTCCCAATAATTCAATTCGAAAGCACAAACATACTGAATTGCAATAAATGAGTTGATAACGATATCAACAATGCTCGAATAGCGATAAAATATCATTTATTTTCTACGGGATGCAAAACTTTACATCCGTCAGGGTTGATATCTCATGAAATCTAGCTCAACTTCCGCCCGCAAAGGTTTATTAGAGAAGAAAGCTTCTATGTTAACAAGGACCAGCTCCTCAAGGGCTGCAAATGAATCAGGAGTTAGAACAGCCTTATGTGGAGACAAGACAACATTATCCAATGAGAACAGCTCTTGTGGAACGTAAGGTTCATGCTCAAACACATCGAGACCAGAACCTCCAATCTCACCTCTCACCACCAACTCGACCAATCCCTTCTCATCAATAAGTGCCCCACGTCCAACGTTAACGATTATGCCCGTCTTTCCTAGAGCTCTCATAACATCCTTGTTTATTACATGATACGTCTCATTTGTCAGTGCACAACAAACAATCAATATATCACTGTTGGATGCAAGGTCACGGACATTAGCGTAATAAGGATATGAAACATGAGACTTCATCTTCCTTGAGTTGTAAGCAATGCTGCAGCCGAATGCCTCGAACCTCTTCGCCGCTCTTGAGCCGATGCTCCCTAGTCCTACGATCCCCACTCGTTTACCACTAACCTGAAAGGATAAATAAATAACCATGTCAAAAATTTTATCAAAATTTCCAATAATGATGCACCAGTAGAACCACATGGTAATGGTAGTATTTGTTCCCAATACAGAACGAACTAGTGATATTACTATATAATTGATGTTCAATTAATTCTAAGCGCGAATGGTTTCTCAAAATACCAAGATAGGATGACATGTCAAATAATGTAATACCATACGCAAATTAACTAATCTCCAAATGTAGTACCTAATTTCACTTCAATTCACTAATCAAACAAATTTCGATAGGGTCCTGTTAAATCCATGTTCATATTATTCCACGGAATGAGCAAATGTTCAATTGCAGATTTGACAAAATAATAATTTAAACGCAGGTCGACCTTGAACCCCAGGGTATATTCTTTTTGGACGGGCCAAGACCCGGCCCGAACAAATCTATCGGCAGCGGAGACCCGTCGGAGAACATCAATTGCGAGCCCGACAGCATAATCCGCCACATCG
>JACFYI010003614.1:432984-462432 GCA_014898755.1 Handroanthus guayacan | reverse complement strand
TCTTATGCCATAAAACTTGCTGGGTCGGTGGACTCATGATTCCAAAATTTCATGCAGGTGATTAACTTGGAAGATTGGGCTTAAGAAGAGCTTAAGTTAGCATTATGGTATTTGGATTTATGTAATAGATTATGTATAAGCCAAGTTGGAGTTATATGATATTTTGGTTATGATTAGTTGTATTTTGGAACTCTATGATGTAAGCTTTGGAAAATCTAGTATGTAAATTATGGAATGTTTGGGATATTAAGTTGTGAATGCATTTTGAGATTTTTTATTTTGGAATATTAGTTAGTTTTCGTTCGAGAGTAGCGTCCCGAACCTAGGAACGAGCACTCTAGTAACCCGGGGCGTTACATGTGATGAGCTGCATATGTAACAACCCAAAATTCTTCTAATTATATTTTCAAATCTCTATTTTCAAACATAAAGCCTTAACAATTACTAGCGATTTTTCTCATGATCATATAAAATTTTTCTAACAACGATAAAAAATTTTAATCGCAATTAAACTTGACCCAAAACATTATTTTGGCCTAATAGATAAAAGAATTTTGGCTCAAACCTTTAGCCGAATATTTAAGCCCAATTTTCAATTTAAAAAAAAAGTATAATTCTGAAATCGAATTTTCCATCCACATTGTATCCCCTAAAATGGGGGATATTTTTTTTTTTTATTTATTGTCAAAATTCCCTGACCAAGACTTAATTATCATGTGGCAAAATATACACATATGTGTCTCTATATGGTAAGACTTCTTCAAGCTTTAAGCTTGGCAAATTACAATTTCAACCCCAATTTCACTTATAGATAGCCACCTTGCTTGAGGAAAATTTCTTTCACTGCTTAATTTTGCAAGGCGCGCACACACACATGCACGCACTCTCTCTCTCTCTCTCTCTCTCCCCTCCCCCTCCCCCCTTCACTCTTCTTCTTTCATTTATTATTCAAGCACACAAACAACACTTCAATCTAACTATCATCATCTTCTTTCACTTACTCTACAAGCATATATATATGTATATATATCTACAAAAATCTCCATTACTAAATCATCTTTTCTCAAAATCATCATCAAGAGAATAAAGTTGAAAAGGAAAAAAGTAAGGAAGTTACTCTCCATAAAGTACTCATTGGGTGAGCTTAGAAATAAATTTATAAGATATGTTAGTATGGATTTTTTATGGAAAAATGAAGTCCCTAAATGATTTGTGCTTATAGGTGGTTTAACTTGAAGATTAGGGATCTTGAACCATCAATCCTTTGGACTTAAAGCTAAAAGAGGCAAGGGTTATTGCTATAATCTTATTCAACCATTGCCATGCCTATGTTGTGATTCTTGATGCCATTACTTGAAAATATTGAGATTTGGACTTGATGAACTTGTTGTTGATACCTTGATGAATCTCAGGATTGAAATCTTAATTTATATCCTTAAATGGCCTTGACTATGGAACCATTAGACATGAGAAAATTTAAAGTGGTATCTAAAAATACTTGGCTTGAAATTTTGGTGCTTTGATAATGAGGTTTTTGGACAAAAGCATACACAAACTCTAACATAGAACAAAAAAAATGAGTTTTACATGAACCTATTTCAAATATTTGTAACCTCTTTTATGTTTGGAAACATGAAAAATATAGGACCAATTTTCTACTGAATTTTTTGTTAAAAAAAAAAAAAAAATTCAATGGGCGGACCGCGCCCAAATAGTGGCGTGGACGAGCCCAAGGCAGTAGCCATGGGAGGCATGTCCACGCCCGCAGAGGTGCCCACTCCAATAGCCATTTTTCATTGTTCACGCCCCTATTGGACTATTTTTAAACCTTACCTCATCTCTTTTAAATGTTTTGATGTTCAAATTGATTTTCTTATGCCCAATGATCTAATCTAAACATCATGTCCAATTTTCAAAACATTCGTATATCAATCCATGAAATTTTCTTGTTTATGTCCGAATTCTTGAAATCTAATATATAAATGTTGGGCCTTGGGAACTTCAAGAGGATGGATTGGGAGATAACGAATTGTTGATCTTGACCTTGGGATTTCTCTAATGTTTGGTAATTCCAAAAAAATCTGAAAGCAGGTTTTCGAGGGGTTACTCTAAAGGCAAGAGGTCGACTGTGCCTAATATTATCCTCTTGAGTGGCCATTCAATCGTGAGTTAGGAGAAATAAGGAGAAAAGGGTAATTTAGGAGTGATAAGGGTGATAGACCTACCAAAAATTAGTTTAGCCATAATCGTTTTGATATTTATGTTTATTGTTGAAATTCTGAGCTTTGTGAATTGTTATACTTTAATGATCCTATGACTTATGAATATCGAATTGTTCTTATTGAGCTTTCGAGTTATATGATTGTTTTTGAATTCATGATATCAATTATCCTTGTGAATTGTTTAATCATATTGATATCTTGAGCCTTTAAACATGTTATTTAGCATATCCTTTTTCATGGCTATTGCTATAATTCTTGTTGAGTCAGCGGACTCATCCCTTAATTCTACTATTATAGGTAATTAATTTGAGGAGTTTCGTGGCAAGTACAAGATTTGAGAATTAGGCAATATTTGTAATTGTGGTTTTTGTAAGGATGTGAAGTATAGTTGAGAACTTTTGTGAAGGCATGATGTTGTAATTTGTTTAAAATGCTAATGTAATGGATACTTTTATTCGATCAATGTATTATTGAATGTTTTAGTTCAGTAATCTTTCCCATGGGTAACGTTTTAGGGCGAATGCTCTAGGATGCGGGGCGTTACAGGTGACATCAAATCCTAGAATAAGCAAATCTCATTATAATAAGGTCTAGAATGATTATATAGAATTTTGCCTTTCTATTTTTTTCTTTTCTAAGTACTAACTTTGTTTGGTTTTCTTATTGTTGTGGATAGATGGACAAAAGCAAAAATAAGGTGAACGAATGGACAGATTTGGACTCCACATATAGCTTGAGTACCAGCAACATCTGACCACTCAAGAAGCAAAAAGTGATTGATTGGGAGGATGAAGTGATAAAAAGGGATCGAGAAATAGAGTACTAGAAGGGTGTATATATCGAACTCTGTTAGGTGCATCAAGCGTATAGCAAGTGGGCTGAATTGCGATGGAGGACAGGGTAGCCAAGCACCAAGCCCAATAAATGAACATGAGGAATATGGCGGCGAACAATTGGGAGTATTTCCACCAAGTTATTGGAGGTAAGTGACCCAACTTGAAAACACTTCAAAACAACTCACCAATGCGATGTTCGGCACCGATTTGGGTGGCCCAAGACTACATTCGAGAGAAGTACTCCCTATCGTCAAGAGGAAAGAGCCCATATGGATATTCCCGATATTCATTGTAGGAGGAGTCCCCGAGGCGAGGCAAAACATAGTAACACCCCCTATTTCGATGGTTCCGACCCATGGTGAAGGAACTTCCAACATACCAAATAGTAGAAGTGGGCCCAAGCGGATGTTTAGGATGACAACTTGAATGCGAGTTAGGACCCCACCACCTCCTAGTCCGATACACATTACAAAGAAAGATCTAGCATCGGTTGAGAGGTAGATTATGGCGGGGGAGAATGCTATATTAGATTAGGATGTTAAGCTGGATGGTGGAGATGGTGAGGCATGTGTTGTGGCGGTGGCCATAATAAAGGTAGAGTTAGATTGGATCATGTGGAGGATAAGATTGAAGGTGGTATTGGTGGCAATAACGTTGACGATGGCGGTATTGGTGGCAACAACAATGGTGGAAACGTTAGAGACAATAATAGTGGCAACGGAGAGGACGAGGAGGAGGAAAATCCCTAAAAGGATCCTAATTACATTTTTATTGATTGAGTAGGGATAGTAGTATGTAGATAAATATGTAAATACTGCTATGTAAGTTGTAACTTTTGACTAGGCAAGTAAAGTATTGTAAGTGTTGATATGTAGATAGTGCTAACTTTTGTAGTAGTGACTTGTGGTAACACTAACTTTTGTAAGTAGAAAACTTGCTTAGGAAAAATGGAAAAGCGGATGTAATAGGATAGAATCATGGTTAGATAACCATATTGTATTTTGACAACTTTTGTGAGATGATTATATAACCATATGAACGCAAAATGTACTTTAAAATATGGAATGCAATGCAATAGCTTTTGAAGCACTACTTGACTTGAATTTTAAATATTGATACACTTTGTCACTTTCAACTTAGATATGATAAAAGGCCCTCAAGATGATAATAAAGTCCATTGTTATAAATTTAAGATAAATATGGCTTCTAGTGACAGCACGTCAAACAACAAATCCTCTAGAAAATGGAGAAGGCCAAGAAGGGTATTATTTGAGGAATTATGGGCACCTAAACTAAGAAAATGGGGAAGACCAGGAATACCTCCTGCAAGTAATGAAACTCATCAACGAACACCCCAATAAACGAACTTATGGTAGAACAACTCATGACTCTATTACAATAATTACTGAACCCAGATTGATGACAAGAAAATCAGGGCCGAGAACAAGAGGAAAATACAGAAGACAAAATGCTAACACGATTCTTAAAATTTATTCCATCTAGGTTCAAAGGTGAACCCGATAATTAGAAAGCTGAGTTTTGGTTATCTGAAGTCGAGAAAATTTTTCAGGTGTTAAACTACACAGATCCACAGAAAGTAAAGTATGCCACATTTTTGTTCGAAGAGGCTGCACAACACTGGTGGAAAATAGTGGAGAGGAGATGGGAGAGAGAAGAACTCGAGGGAACTTGGAAAGAATTCAGAAGGGAATTTCTGAAGAAATATATCCCTTAAGTGGTAAAGGATGAGGGAAAATGAGTTCATGAATCTGATACAGGGAACTCTCAAAGTAGCAAAGTACGAAGCTAAATACAATTGGCTAATTTAGTATGCACCACATATTTTTGCAGATGAGGAGAGACGAAGGAAAAGATTTGTGGAAGGTCTAAAGCCCAAGCTGAGGCGAGCTCTAGCTATTAGTCAACCTTCTAACTATGACAGTGCTATAGAAATGGTGATGGAGCTAGAAGTTGAATTTCAAGAGCTCCTAAAGATAGATGAGAAATAAAAGGGGAAGTGGAAAAAAAGATTTGACCAAGATAAGGGCAAGAAGGATTTCTACGGAAAGAAATCTAAGATAACAATAGGAAGCTTGACACAGGCGGCTGCAAAGGGTAAAACTCCAGCTGCTACTGGAAAACGAAGTTGCGAATTTTGTGGAGACACTTCACAAACTGAGGATCAGTGTTGAAAAAAGCAATGGAAGTGCTTGATTTGTGGAAGTGCCCAACATATGTTGAAGGACTATCTGCTAAATCGTAAGAATGCCAACATTGGGACGCATAACCAACAGCAGTAGGGCACAGCAAGATGACCTCAAGTTAAAGCCTGAGCTTATGCCCTGGCAGGAGAGGAAGGAGTGGACCTTACTCCGGTGGTTGAAGGTAAGGTCTTAATCCAAAATTTCATATGCACAGCATTATTTGATCCTGGTGTTACGCATTCCTTTATTTCAATTAATTGTCCAAAACGAATTGGCTTTACTGTTGAAAATATGAAAACTTCCTATGAAGTCCATGCATTGGTAGGAGGATGTCTTAAGACTTGTGTTAGGTATTCCCACTGTCTTGTGAACATGGAAAATCAGGGATTCATAGCATATCTCATTGAATTACCAATCCAGGATTACAGCCTTATCTTGAGAATGGATTGCTATATCAGCACCAAGCCATAGTAAATTGTTATGTTAAGATAGTAAAGTTGAATGGTGGAGTTGGGGTAGGAACTAATCACACCTAAAAATAATGGTTTAATTACCATTTCTATAGTAAGAGTCAGAAAAATTATCAAAAAGGAAGGACAAGGATTTCTGGCTTATTTGATTAAAAAACCTCAGGAAAAGGTTGAAATGTTAAGGTGGTTAATGAATTTTCGAAGGTGTTTCCTGAGAAATTAAATTCATTTCTCTTGGATTGAGAAATCGAGTTTGTGATAAAAACTATTCATGGGGTAATGTCATTCTCTAAGACTTCCTATAAAATGGTACTAGTAGAACTAAAAGAACTGAAGGAGCAATTACAAGAACTGATGGATAAAAATTTCATACGATCGAGCTTTTCATTTTGGGGAGTTTCGATTCTGTTTGTGAAAAAGAAAGATAGTTCATTAAAGATGTGCATTGATTACAGAGAATTGAATAAAGTGACCATCAAGAATAAATATCCTTTGCCCCACATTGATTAATTGTTTGATCACCTTCAGGGGTTTGCAGTATACTCTAAGTTGAACCTATGAGAAGGGTATTATCAGTTAAAACTACAGGAAGCGAATATCTCTAAAACTGCATTAAATTCCTGCCATGCGTACATTGAGTTTGTGGTAATGCCATTTGGATTAACAAATGCTCCTACGACATTTATGGATTTAATTCATCGAGTTTTCGCCCATATCTTGATTGCTTCGTGGTGATCTTCATCGATGATATCCTGGTTTACTCAAAATCGGAGAAAGAACATGAAGGACATTTACAAATTATTCTTTAAACTCTTAAGGAGCATAAGTTGTACGCCAAATTCAGTAAGTGTGAATTTTGGCTAAAGAGAGTAACCTTTCTAAAGCATATAATTTCTTAAAATAGACTAGAAGTTGACCTAGAAAAGGTGGCAATGTCCTTAATTGAAAAAGACTTGAGACTGTTATTGAACTAGCGAACTTAAGAATATACCTAGAATTATATAGTAAAATTGTAAAAGCTTAGGAAGAAGAAGATTGGGTACAAAAGCTTAAAACCACAATGGGCAGTGGGAAAATTCTTATTTTAATATCAATAGAGATGGGTTATTGCAATCTAGAAATAAGGTGTGTGTTCTTGCAATAATGAGAGAAAATATGCTATCAGCGGCACATCAGACTAAGTAGTCGGTGCACCCCGGAGGAACGAAAATGTACAGATGCCTAAAATAGAAGTTTTGGTAGGAAGGAATGAAAAAGGATGTAGTTGATTATATTCAGAAACGCCTAACCTGTTAACTTGTGAAAGTAGAGCATCAAAGGCTATCTGGGAAACTACAATTGCTCCAAATCCTAAGCTGGAAATGGGTTAAATCACCATGGACTTCGTAACAGGTCTATCGATAGTACGAGGAGGGTATGATAGTATTTGGGTTATAATTGATGGGCTTACCAAGTCAGCACACTTTTTGCTTGTCAAAACCCAATTGAAAAGCTCTCTTAAATCTATGTCAAGGAGATAGTACAATTACACAAGATCCCTCAATGTATTGTCTCTGACGGAGATCCAAAATTTACGATAAGATTGTGGAGAAGTTTACAAGAACATCTGGGGACCAAATTACTGTTAGGGCTGCAGCTCATCTCCAAGTGGATGGTAAATTAGAAAGGATTATTCAAACACTAGATGATATGCTGAGGGTTTGTGTTTTGAATTTTCCTAAAAATTAGGATAGGCATCTATCTCTGGTAGAGTTTGCCTATTATAACAACTACCAAGCTTCTATCCAGATGGCACCTTACGAAGCTCTGTATGATAGAAAATGCAGATTACCTCTGCATTGGGATTTGAAAGAAACAAGGTTTACATCAAATAAAGGAACGGCCAAACTACAACCTGAGTTGATACAGGAAGCGATAGACAAGATCCAGATCATTGAGAGAAATATGAAAGCAGCTTAGGATTGCTAGAAAAGTTATGCAGACCGGTGACAAAAAGATTTGGAATTTGAAGTTGGAATTAAGTACTTCTAAAAGTTGCCCCACAAAAAGAATTCAGAGAATGGGTAAGAGCGGAAAACTACCTTCAAGATATGCTGGACCTTTTGAAATTATTGAATGAATTGGTCCTATAGCATAGAGATTAGAACTTTCATCTAACCTCACTAGAATTCATGATGTGTTTCGCGTCTCACAATTAAGGAAGTTCCATCCTGATCCCTCGCACATCATAAAGCATGTCGATGTGCTCATCCAAAGTGATCTCTCGTATGTAGAGTAACCTGTAAGTATCCTAGACTACCAAGTTCGAGAACTTAGGAATGGACGGATAACCCAAGTCAAAGTCCTTTGGTGAAATCAAAAGATCAAGGAGGCTACTTGTGAATATGATAATGAAATACGAGAGAAGTACCCTCATTTGTTTGAATAAATGTACGAATTTAGGGATCAAATTCTTTTAAGGAGGGAGAGTGTAACAACTTGAAATTTTTCCTAATTATATTTTCAAATCTTTGTTTTCAAACATAAAGTCTTATTAGCTACTAACGATTTTTCTCACGATCATTCAAAATTTTTCTAACAACAAAAATATTTTGTTTCACCAACCAAAAATTTTAATCCGCAATTAAACTTGACCCAAAATATTATTTTAGCCTAATAGACAAAAGAATTTCGACCCAAACCTTTAGCCCAATTTTCAATTTTTCCAAAATATATATATATATATAAATCAGAAATTAGATTTTCCAGCCGCATTGTATCCCCTAAAATAGGGGATATTCTTGTTTTTTTTTATTGTCAAAATTCCTTGGCCAAGACTTCATTATCATGTGGCAAAATGTATACATATATGTCTCTATGTGGCAAGACTTCTTCTTCAAGCTTTAAGCTTGGCAAATTACAATTTCAATCCCAATTTCATTTATAAATAGCCACCTTGTCTTGAGAAAAATTTCTTTCATTCCTTAACTTTGCAATACACACACACTCTCCTTCACTCTTCTCCTTTCACTTATTATTCAAGCACACAAACAACACTTCAATCTAACTATCATCATCTTTTTTCGCTTACTCTCCAAGCATATGCGTATATATATACATAGATGTACGAAAAATCTCCATTACTGAATCAACTTTTCTCAAAACCATCATGAAGACATTAAAGTTAAAAAGGAAAAAAGTAGAGAAGTTACTCTCCATAAAGTACTCATTGGGTAAGCTTAGAAATAAGTTTATAAGATATGTTAATATGGATTTTTGATGGAAAAATGAAGTCCCTAAATGATTTGTGCTGATAGGTGGTTTAACTTGAAGATTAGGGATCTTGAACCATCAATCCTTTGGACTTAAAGCTAAAAGAGGTAAGGGTTATTGCTATAATCTTATTCAACCATTACCATACCTATGTTTTGATTCTTGATGCCATTGCTTGGAAATATTGAGATTTGGACTTGATGAACTTGTTGTTGATACCTTGATTGTAACACCCTGAAATTTTTTCCAATATAAAACTTATCCTTCGTTTTATAAATGATAAATCGGTTTTGAAATCGCGAAAATCATTTTAACTTTGAAATAAATTCCTTGCATTTGAAAAATTTTCCTAACATTCAAAACTATGTTTTTGCACTGTTTCGGCCCAAAACAAGCCTAAATCTTGGCCCAATTATACCAAATTTTAGCCCAACATCTTTTGGCCCAAAATGAATATTTTCAAAAAAAAAAAAAAAAAAAGAGAAAATCATAGTCTGAAAATGGCAGCCTTGCTGCAGCCCTCAAATCCCTCATATTGAGGGATTTCCAACCACCATGGTATGTCTCCAAGTATGGCCACCCAACAACCTTAGTCAAAATTATGAATAAGTCCTCACAACTCTTAATTTTGCTAAGAAGTTCTTGATTAAACTTTATAAATAGCAAGATGGATGGAGTTGTATTTTTTCTACCTCACTATAAGCTTCTCTACATATGTAAACACATACACACATATATCTATATTCATCTTTCAAAAAAAATATCATCTACAACTTATATATATTATCATCAAGTATTTTCAAAGGGGAAAGAGCTATATTCTCAAGGGTATTGGTAAGAGGGAAGTATGAAATCTTGAATTAGAGTTTATTTTTGTGATTTAAGAGTTGAAAGGCATTAGTCTCATTTATGTGTGTTTGATTATTGTTTAGGTGATTAATCTCTAGGCTTGGGATCATCCGAATTCCTAATCAAAAAGAAAACTTAGGACTAAGGTAAGTTTCATGGTTTCCTCATTTCTTGGCTGTCTTTATGCTTCAATATCCGAAAATCCATGTTGGCATGCTTTAATTGCAAGTTTGAGCTTATTTTATGGTGAATTTGATGATTCTTTGTGCTCGTAAGCTCAATATTCTTGAAATGGTATTCCTTGAATCTTTAAGCATGCTTGTTATCATATTTGTAACCTTGGAATGGATTTGGATTGTGGACGATGGAGAATTCGAACAAAATCTCAAGAAAATATGTTATTTGACCCGCGACTATTTTTTTTTTATAAAACTTGTAAATTTTAGAATATTTTCTTGAAACTTGGATTTTAAAAGATTATATTTCAAAGGAAATCTCTGAAAAAATTTGATTTTTATGAAAATTATGGTTTTATAACATATTTTCTCCAAAATGCATAAAACTAAGTTTTAAACTTAAAAATTAGAAAACTCAATGATGAGTAGTACAAACTATATCTAGTTTCTTCACAAATCACCCTCTGCTATAATAAGGTTTTCAAAAAAAAAGAAAAAATTTGCCAAGCACTTAAGCGCCCAAATGCACGCCCCAGCGCTTGAATCCAGAGAGATTGGTGCCGTTTGAGTGCCAGAGCACCTGTTTGAGTGCTTAAGCGCCCAAGTCAGTGGCTTTGACCACTGTTTAGGCACTCGAGTGCCCAAATACGCGCACCAGAGTGCTCGTTTGAGCGCCCGAGCGCCCGTTTGAGTGCTCGGGCGTCCAAACTCATAGCAAAAAATACTATTTCGACGCTCGAGCGCCTATACGAGTGCTCAAGCGTCCATTCTAATGACAGAATTTCTACATTTTGACTTCGTTTATCAATTTCAAACTTATATTTCACTTTTTTGAACTCTTTTAAGGTTTGAAAATGATTTTTCCATAGTCTATGGTCTAATGTCCAATCCGATCATTGAATTTATTTTCTTTAAATTTGTTTGATATGAGCATATGTGATTTATTGAGCCCTATAAGTTTGGTTATATTCATATATTCACTCTAAACCTATATGCATGATATGTGGGCCTTGGGTAATTCTTAGGTGATTTGAATTGGGCAATGTTGGATTGTCGATTCGAACTCCTAAGAATTCCTGTTTGTTGGATAGCTCGGAGGAGTCCTGGAGTTAGGATTTTCGAACAGCTATTCCGAGGCATGTAGTCGACCATGTCTCAAAGTTTGTTTGTGCTACTCGAGCGGCCACTCGAGTTAGCAATTTGGAGGAATAAGGTCTATATGTGTTTTTGTTGAAGTTATAAGATTGACAGACCCACCGAACACTAGTCTCCGCCTTATATGAATTATTGACATGAATGTGAAAATGTTATGAGCCTCTTGTTTCATATATTCTCCTTTGTTGCTTTAATTTGTTATGATTCACATTCATGATTCGATTTTGATATGATCCCTTGTTATAATTATGCTCTCTTTCTTGTATTACTCGTTTCACTCATGCCATGAAACTTGCTGGGTTAGTGGACTCATGACTTCAAATTACGATGTAGGAAATTGATTTGATGGACTGGGATTATGAAGAACTAGTAGCATTTGATATTTTGACTTATGTATTTGAACTTGTATAAGCTTAGTTGAACTTGTAAGAACTTAAGTGCAATTAGTTGTATTTTGTGAAACTTATGATGTATATTTGGGAAAAATTTAGTTATGATTTATGGATGTTTTGAGTTGATAAGATTGAATGTCTTGTGGATTTTTTGTTTTATGAGTTTAGTTAGTTATATGTTTGTGAGTAGCATCTCGGACCTAGGAGCGTTTCCTCTAGAAATCCGGGGTGTTACATTGATGAATCTCACGATTGAAACATTGATTTATATCCTTGAATGGCCTTGATTATGGAACCATTGGACATAACAAAATTTAAAGTGGCATCTAAAAATGCTTGGCTTGAAATTTTAGTGCTTTGATAATGAGGTTTTTGGATGAAAGCATACACAAACCTTAACTTGGAACAAAAAGAAATGAGTTTTACATGAACTTATTTCAAATATTTGTAACTTCTTTTATGTTTGAATGCATGGAAAATATGGGACTGATTTTCTGCTGAAATTTTTGTTAAAAGATAAAAATTCAATGGACACAACCCTGCCCAAATAGCGGCGCGGAGTCGCCCTGGACAGCAGCCCTGGGGCGCCTATTCATGCCGATGCATATTTTCATGCGCAGGCACTCTCACTCCAATGGCCATTTTTCACTGTTTACACCCTTATTTCACTATTTTTAGTCCTTACCTTAGCTTTTTTTAAATGTTTTGATATTCAAATTGATTTTCTTATGTTCGATGATCTAATCTAAACATTATGTCCACTGTTCATAACATTCGTATATCAATCTAATGATATTTTCCTTTTTTATGTTTGAATTCTTAAAACCTAATGCATGAATGTTGGGCCTTGGGAACTTCAAGGGGACAGATTGGGCGATAACAGATCGTCGATCTCAACCTTGGGGCTTTTCTAATGTTGGGTAATTTCGAAGAAACCTAGAGGTAGGTTTTCAAGGGATCACTCTAAAGGCCTTGATCACTCTAAAGGCACGAGATCGACCATGCCTAATGTTATTCTCTTGAGCGGCCACTCAAGAGTGAGTTAGGAGGAATAAGGAGAAAAGGGGTAATTTAAGAGTGATAAGGGTGATAGACACACCAAAAATTAGTTCAACCATAATCATTTTGATATTCATACTTATTGTTGAAATTCTGAGCTTTGTGAATTGTTATACGTTAGTGATCCTATGGCTTAAGAGTATCGAATTGTTCTTATTGAGCTTTCGAGCTATATGATTATTTTTGAATTCGTGATATCAATTATCCTTGTGAATTGTTTAATCATATTGATATCTTGAGCCTTTAAACATGTTGATTAATATATCCTTTTCCATGGTTATAGCTATAATTTTTGCTGAGTTAATGACTCATCCTTTAATTCTGCTATTATACGAAATTAATTTTAGGAGTTTTGTGGCCGGTATGGGATTTGAGAATTAAGCAATATTTGTAATTGTGGTTTTTGTAAGGATGTTAAGTATAGTTGAGAACTTGATGTTGTAATTCGTTTAAAATGCTAATGTAATGGATATTGTTATTCGATCAATGTATTATTGAAGGTTTTAGTTTAATAATCCTACCCATAGGTAATGTTTCTAACCTAAGCACGGATGCTCTAGTATCTGGGGCGTTACAACATAGGTATACAGAAATGGTATACATTGCAGCAGGAATTGATGAGGGTTCCCAGAGCATAGTAGTTGAGATGGATGCGAATTGCATTCTCCATTGTCAGTTGTAGTTAGGATGATGATGATCAAAAGTAACTGGAATGTACCTCATGGTACTGTAGACCAGTGCTTGCAGCTAATGTTTGAAGTGGTGCCGAAAGGTAATAGAATTCTAACAAATTATCATGAGGCATGAAAGCTAATGTCTGGAGTTGGTTTGGTGACGCAAAAGATTAATTGTTGTATGAATGGATGCATGTTACATTACAAAGACTGTGTTAATGACACAAATTATAACTTTTGCGAGGCCACAAGGTATAAAACTCGTGCTCATAGGAGTAGCAAGGGGAAGCTCCAAGAAGTTCCTGTAAAAAAGATGCACCACTTGCCTCTAATCTCTCGACTAAAGCGTCTTTATGCATCAATGAGCGCTGCACCTCATACGAGATGACATTATGAGAATCATAGCCCAGAAGGGTTTAGTGTCATCCCTCTGATGGGGATGCTTGGAAGCATTTTGATTAGACATACCCTGATTTCACCAGCAAATCATGGAACGTGAGACTTGTGTTGTGTGTGGACAGCTTTACCCCTTTCAACTAATTTGCATCTCCATATTCGTGTTGGCCCGTCCTTCTTACACCATATAATCTACCACCAAAGATAACAACCCTATATGTTTTCGACGTGTATCATTCCAGGACCAAAAAACCTTATGGGAACGATAGACGTCTCCCTACAACCATTGATCGATAAACTGAAATTGTTATGGGAGTTTGGCATTCCTACCATATGACTGCTCTACAAACAAACTTTCAACATAAGGGTTGTATTGCTTCGAACAATAAATGACTTCCCAGTATATGGGATGTTGTCTAGTTGGCAGACCGTAGAAATACTAGCATACCCTTACGATATGAATAATAGCTAGGTCTTCACACTGAAAAACAGACGTAAGAATAGTTGGTTCTACTATCATCGACAATTCTTAGAGCATGACCATCCGTTTAGGAGAAACACCACTAACTTTACCAAAAATCGAACCAAATTCGATTCTCCACCTCCCATCATGACCGAGGAAGAATTGTAGGAGACAGTACGTAACTTACCAAAGGTTGCAGGCTATGGACCAAAGGAGCATAATTGGACCAAGCAAAGTATCTTTTAGGAATTGCTGCATTGGAAGAATCTTTTGGTAAGGCAAAACTTGGATGTACACATAGAGAAAAAAATTTTCGATAACATATTCAAAATAATTTTGAATATTAAGGGTAAAACTAAGGATAATGTGAAGACCAAAATAGATTTGAAGATATATTCAGGTGGCACGAGTTAGAACTAATCAGTAAGGGCAATAGGTAGTGAGGAAAACCCAAGGCCAAATATGTCCTCACACCCAATAAAAAAAAGTCAGTCATAGAGTGGGGAAAGACCTTCGAATGCAGGAGAACTACTCGTCAAACTTGGCTAAAAATGTTGGCACTTATGGAAATAGGTTATTTGGCCTAAAGAACCATGACTGTCACATCTTTACGGAGCAATTGCTACCAATTGTGTTTAAAGACTACTAGATAGTGTATGGCGACCTCTAGATGAGCTTAATGTATTTTTCAAAGATTTGTGTTTCACGACTTTGAGACATGAGGATTTGAACAGAATAGAGAGAAACATCGCTACTATTTTCTACAAGTTAGAAAGGATCTTTTTATCGGCATTCTTTGATTGTATAGAACATTTGCCTATCTACTTGATAGAAGAGGCAAGAAATGGTGGGCCAGTACAATATCGGTGGATGTATCCCTTTGAGAGGTAAGAAACTTGATAAATATTCAAAATCGAATATTTAATTGTTCATATAATTTAATTTGATTTTATTAAATGTAAGGAGTTTGGTAAATTGGAAAAAATAGTAAAGCAAAAGACACAAGTGGAGGGTTCAATATGCGAAGCATTTGTATGCTGGGAAACATCTAACTTTTGCTCTTTTTTCTTTCAAACACATGTGGAAAGTTTGAGAACTAGAGTTGGTTAGAATGATGATTGTTGTGTCGATGAATCATAGTTCCTATCTTTATCTATATTTAATCAACCATGACATACATCAGGCACATCTACAACCCGATATTTGAATGAAAATAAGCTTAAGGTTGCAACACTTTATTTGTTGTTAAATAGTGGAGAGGTCATACTATTTATTAAGTAAGAAATCAACACGTATATATATATCTCTACAATAGTTATAAATTTGTTTATGTTTTGATAATAAAATTGAAAATTTTAACTTTGCACATGTAGTTATTTAGTGGAATATTTCAGCATAGATAGACAAGGTGACAACGCTAGGATTGAAAACAAATTTGCGAATTGGTTTAAGTCCTACGTAAGTGCTACTCCAGTGTTAATACTTGAAAATTTCAATTTTTTTTTCAATCGCTAACATTACATATGTTATAAAACATTAATAGATACATGACCCTAAGAAATGGCATTACAAAACAATTCTTGATTGATTTAGCATGGGGTCCTAACAATTTAGTTAGAATATGGCCAAAATATTTGTGAATGGATATAAATTCCACACCAATGCTTGGAATGTAGGCAAAAAAATTTTAAATAGCAGTTAAGGAAATAGATGGAGATGGTAGAGAAGAAGACTTTTTTGGAATATTGAAAAAAGTAGTAGAGTTAGAATGCTGTGGCTACCCAATCAGGAAAGACATTTTTTCCTGTGGTACAGGTTTGATCCTACTCTAGTTAGGTGAATCCAAATAGTCCATCCAGAGTATAAGCTTATTGAAGTTAGGCAAAGAGGATGATAAAGAAAGTATGACCCATTCATTATTGCATAGCAAGTCAGGTAGGTTTACTACATTCCTTATACGGGAAAAATTAGGGATAGGATCAATTGGTGGGTTGTTATTAAAACCAAAGCAAGGAGTAGAATCGAAGTTGAAGAAATGCTAGAAGTTGCGTATCAAAATGATATGTTAATGCCGGTTGACAGAATAATGCCTAATGAGCTATGTGAAAATCTGTTAGATCATTCTCACCCTATAGACAATGTAAATGAATCAGAGCTTCCGTAATGATGGGGCAATTAATGATAACATTGAGGATGAGGTTAAACCTGAAAAAGATGAAGACGAAGATGAACTTGGAGATGAGGGGACTAGTGAATCTGACAACTCAATCAAATATTGAAATGCATTTTTGGTATAATTTGTGAATGTTAATTGCATGGGTTTAACTTGATTGTATTTAATTTGTTACTTTTTTAATTCTTGACTTTAGTTACCTTAATTTGTTCAAACATAAGTTGCATATTTATATTGTTGTTACTGCAGATGGCCAACCCTTCTCATACACACTCACACACCCATCGAGGTAGATATAGGGGCACCGTTTGAGCCGAACGAGGTAGCCCTTCCTCCAATGCCATTGCCCTAGTTAGCCTGTCCAATCGGGGGTTTTATTCTCACTCCACATCTCACTTAATTTTCTGTATCACAATCATTATCTTTCTTTGCTGCTATGAGATCATCGATGTATCTCACCCCACAGCAATATTCTTCTTCACCCGTCGGGTCTACCCGACCTTCTTTGTCAATTGCACATTTCCCCTCGCTATCATCATTGTCTTCACGTTCTCAGTCTTCTGTTCATCCATGTATTTCTGCATCTCTTCCCCCACCTGCACCTACACCATCGCATCAACCATCACCCTCTGTACCCGGATAGCCATTAGGGAGGTTAGCGTCTATGTTCTGAGGACCTCGCAGTATAAAGTTACTGTCGGAAGGGCATTTTGGGTAAGTTATGATTGATGTACCTTTTTTTTAGCTATGCGTGAAATAAATCAAAATGTGTCTATTAATGATATGTTTTTTACGCAAGTTCGTGCCCTCGAATGAGGCTGCCTGATATATCACCACCGCTATTAAGGGCAAGCTTAATGAGCCCTACAAGGCTTGGTTGGACATCCCGTTGTCCTTATGGGAGATGATGTATAGAGAGTGAAAGGCGTATATTTATAATTAGATGATTTTTAGATATGTTAATTTCACGTTTGACTAACGTCTTGTATGTTAATTTATGTCTTTTTTTAATAGAAGTACGTCACTTGGCACCCTATTTACTAGGACACATAAAGAGAGCCTTTGATTTAAAGAGCTCCCATAGATTGAGTGACATTTACAAGGACCTGCGAAAGAATAGCACAAAGCCTAACTGGATTACAAATAGCTCATGGGCTAAGCTACAGCGTTGGTAGGCATCAGAGCGCTTTCAAAAGAAGTCAACCCAAAACAAGAAGAATTAAGCATTTGAGGCAGGCAAATCTCTCCACCATGGAGGTAGTATGCCGAGAGATTGGTAAGTTAGTACTATATCTTTTTTTCATGTTTCTTGTTGATTTGTCGTGTAATTGTCTAACCTGTGTGAAAATATGATATTAATATTTATATAGCACCGAGAGTTAGGCCGTGAGCTTACAATAGAGCAGGTGTCTGCTCGTATCTACCAGCGGAAAGCGGATAAGAGTAGGTGAATAACAAGACGAGAAGAGCCACAATATGTTTTTATTTTAGAAGCTTTTTTTATATCTTAATATTTTTTAGTCTAGTTGATATTAATAAAAATTTGATATGTGCAAAATGTATGAGAGCTTCCACGAGCCCCTCTTCTAGTCACATAACCAGGATGAGGGGACTGATAACATGGAGACTTAATAGTCCCATATTGAGTTATAGGTTTGATCGATCGGAGGCCCAAACAAGAAAGGCCGACTATATGGGATGAACTACCTCTACCTATCTAGTAGCTTCTACACACTTGAGCAGGAGTCATCATCCGTATATGAGAGCCGTTTTCAAGCACAACTGGAGAAAATGAACAGAAGGTTGCTGAGCTGGATAAGGCCATTTGAGATCGGTTGAGTTGTCCTTCACTGCCTCCCCTTCTCCACCCAGTAAAGACATCATGAAGGACCTTCGATGGTTGCAGTAGACTGTGGAGGCACCGAACGTCATTTCCAGTAGCAGTGGCAAACTCAGATGTAGTTGTTGAGTTCCCACCCTCCCTATTCATTCCACCCATCTCCACATGCTCATGATGATGATGCTGACAACTTCACAGGGGATGATGATAGTTTTACTATTAAATTAAACTATAACCTGGAAATAGGGATCAACTTTTTTGACGGAATAGCATCGGATTATCCGCGGGCAAGTCAAAAAATCATTTTAAATTTAATTAAAATGCCTGGAGAATTGCCGTCAAATTTCTAATAGATAATCCCATAAACTTTACGGGTGAAAAATTTGGCAGTAGTCTGCCGGAGAAAATCCGCAAGTACTCCAATGGTGATCCATTGATAAAAGGTGCAACATAGGAGCACCACTTACATTGGACAGGGCGACGGGAATCAGCTGGAGGTCATTTGAAGGAAATTCGATAGTGATCCGATGGAAAAAGATACAACAAAATGGCGCCAATTATGATCGGCAGGTTGATGGTAATTCGTCGTTAAATTTTCCGACGTCCTTCTCCGGTGGTGATTTTTTTTTCCGACCAATGCTTTTTGCATCGAATAATTTTCCCTCGGTGATCGGCTGGAATTTTTGTTTTTCGGCCGAATACCATCGGATTCCATCGAAAACTCTGTGTTTTTTTGTAGTGTTATTCAATTTTGTTCCTAATTTCCTGATAAAGCTATCCATATTGTTCAATAAGTCTGATACAGTACAAAATGCTCCAATTCGAATATGTTATCCACATAAATGAAGCACAAACATCCTGAAATTCAGTATTTCTTAATTTTCTAATATACCTATTCATAATATTCAATAAGTCTGTTACAGTTCACTATAGTTCTAGTACATTATCCATTTAAATGAATTACAAGCATCCCGAAATTCAGTATTCGTTTCTTTTTTTCGATATACCTATTCTTAATGTTCAATAAGTCTATTACAATAGAAAATACTACATTTTAGGTATATTATCCATATGAATGAAGCACAAACATTCTAAAATTTAGTATTTGTTCCTATTTTTTTGATACACCTATTCATAATATTCAGTAAGTCTGTTACAGTATAACATCCTCCATTTCAAGTACGTTATCCCTATGAATGAAGTACTAACATTCTGAAATTTAGTACTTGTTCCTAATTTTCTGATACACCTATTCATAATGTTCAATAAATCTAGTACATTACATATACTTCATTTCAAGTATGTTATCAATATAAATGAAATACAAACATCCTAAAATTCAGTGTTTGTTCCTAATCTTCTGATACATTTATTTATAGTGTCCAATAAGTTTGGCACAATACAAAATATTCCATATCAAGTATGTTATCCATATGAATGAAGTACAAATATCCTTAAATTTAGTATTTGTTCCTACTTTTATGATACACATATTCATAATGTTCGACAAATTTGGTACAATATAGATACTCCATTTGAAGTACGTTATCTATATGAATGAAGTACAAACATCCTGAAATTATGTGTCCATTCCTAATTTTTTGATACATCTATTCATAATGTTCAATAAGGCTGGTATAGTACAAAACACTCTATTTCAAGTATGTTATCCATATAAATGAATTACAAACATCCTAAAATTTCAGCGTGTGTTCAATAAGTCTGGTTCAATACAAAGTGCTCTAATTCAGGTATGTTATCCATATGAATGAAGTACTAGCATCCTATATATGTCACTGCCCTTCCTTCCATGTCCACTTTGCTCGTCTTTTTAGCTTACCAGAATGTCAATAATGTTTATTTTTTGGACTAGATGTAGTAGGACCATATTCAAGACATCATCATCACTGCTCAAAGTTACATGTAATTTGTCATGGGGAGTTATGTATTGTAGAGTAAAGAGCTCACAGTTGATTTCACTTTACTGCTAGAGTTGAACTATCCTTAATTGGCATTATGTAGAGTTGGTTCTTGTAGCGGCAACTCCTTAATACTTGAACTAATGCTCTTTACCACTTGTTGACATTTTTCATTAAAAAGGATAAAAGTGCAAAAAATAAATCTGAAAATCATAGTAGATGATGGGAATGCAAATAAAATGATAGTTTTCATCCTACAAATATTTATAAAACTTGTATCAAAATTCCACAAACTGATGGTACAACTTATCCCAAAACTTTATATCAAATAAATATCACTATAAAGGTAGTCTAGCTTAGGCTCAATCTCAAATGTGGGATTATTCTTTTTTTTTTTCCCACTGAGGCCAAAATTAATACCAAATATTTATTAAATTTCTTATCAACATCTATCTAGAATTTATCAAATTTGGCTTGAGGTGGATGTAACATATCTACTAAGTTTATTTGATAACCTTCCACTTGGATATTGGAAATGGCAATTGTTCTTGCGTATGCGATCTTTTGAAGCTCTGTTAGTTAAATAACCTCTAATTAGGGGTGGCAATTTCTGATACGACACGATAACCCGACACGAGTTCGGCACGAAAAAAGTGATTTGGGTTTACCTATTTTTGGGTTCGGGTTGAAAAAGATCGACACGAATAGTACGTAACTCAAAAAAAATAGGTTGGGTTGGGTTGGGTTTTAGGTTACCCGAACGATCCGAAATTTGATTTTGAGTGACACGACAACTTGAACCCACCTGAACTAACACGACACGACCTGAAATAAGTTTGTTTGTGTGAAAATATTGTTGGTGTAATTGAACTTTAAGTTTTTAAAAAGATATAATTTTATAATATAAATGATATAATAATGGTTGATAAGAAAAAAAATAATTAGTATAAAATAGTATATAAACTATAAAATAAGTAAAAATATTTAAATTCTTAAAATTTAACTAATTTTAACATATTCCTTTTCAGAAATCAAATAAATAAAAAAGTATTATTTCCAAATAATAACTTGAACATTTTAGCAAAATATAGTTTAATATAATTATTTTTACTTAAGTTTTGTCACAACTCACGATAAAAGCGTTGGATATGTATTTGAGATACTTTAAACTACTTATTTTGACAATTTCTCTATTTAAATTTTATTATAGATCGAACAAATTTAAATAAATCTATTTGAATGAAATAAATGAATTATTATTTCTTTTATATGTTGTATATACTTAATACCATAAAGTTTATATACTCACAATCACAACTTTAGGAGATCAATTTCAATTCCTACAATGAAGTATTCAAAATAGTTTCTCTCAAATTATCCTGAATTACTAAATATGAAAGTTGAAGAAAAATTATAAAACTATATGAATATTATGATGTTATATAAATAGTCATAGAAGATAAAACACTAGTTATTAAGATAATTTTTGTATTTTATACTGACTTGTAATGAAAAATATTATCCTTGTATAAAATATACACAAAATAATTCTTACTAATTTTAAAATAACTGTAATAACTTATTATAAATTAAAGTAGTAAGCAACATATATATTTTTCTTTTTTAAAATAATCCTAATGCTAATCATGATAATTAGTTACAAAAGAAAATGCTAATGCCAATGCTTTCATTTTAATCTATAGGTCAGGCATCTCATCTTAATTCCCTTCGGTTGTAAAAAGAATAATTAGGGCTTGACACTTTCAGGTTATTATTAGGTTGGGTTGGGTTAAGGTTGATAAAATTTATGTTATACCCCTACCTCAACCTGACACGAACCCACCTGACATGCACGAATTGCCACCCCACCTAGCATGGGTACTCCATTTACCAGTACCAAGTACGAGCACCTACCATATATTTCAAAAAAAAAAAATTGAAGTTGGGTATGATTGGGGTACATTTTGTGTACACAAAAGGCTTTTCTAAATAAAAATTTGGATTTTTTTAAGAAAAAACACATCTTTTAATTTTAAGAGGAAAAAAAATATTTGACAATAACTAAGAAAATGTAACAAACTTACCCTAAATGAAGATAGTAGAAGATGTCAAAGTTTTCGCTTAGGTTCACATTGCTTGCACCGTCATCCGCTCCATCTTTTTTTGTCATTTTTTAAGTTAAAAAAATTAATTACCTAATTCTCAAATCTTCATCTATTTCTTTTAATTTTTCTTTGTGATTACAGCCATTCACTATAGCACGGCCTAGTGGAGTAGAATCTTGATTTTTTTTTCTCCAGAATGAATAAGGTTGCCAATTTTGGTATGTATTATATCTTTAATGTTATGTTGTTAGTCATATACTTGTCATACTTTGTTTTATTAAATTTTGATTTATATATTATAAATTATAATACATATTGACCTATTCATAGTCTAAATTTTTAACATTAGCCGTACCCCATACTCATACCCGTACTGATACTTGTACCATACCTCTATCAATACAGCATAGCAATTAACCTAAATTTGGAGAGAGAGATAGGGGATTGCTAAGTAGCCAAATCCAACATAAGAAAAAGAATATCTCTTTTATAAGAGTCTCAATCTCTCCGTAGTGAGAGTTTTCATCTCTCTTTTTTATGAGAGTTCTATTTATCCATCTTCCCAACTCGTTTTGTCTCCTTGGATTGTGTGTGTTGGCGATTTTACTTATTAGCATGGAATTTGACTTAACCAAATTCTCAAAAAGTCTAGCCCATTTGGAACATGAAGCCAAACCTATTATTGTCCAAGTGATGATTACGATTTTTACCAATGTTGATAAAAAACTCCTATTTGTAGCATGGGTTCTGACCAATGAAAATTGTAACTTTGAGGTTTTCTACACTACAGTAAAGCGGGTGATTGGTATTGGTAGGGGCCTCAAGATTTACGAATTGGGGAGAGATACTTGTTGCTTTATTTCTAGCATCGTCATGACAAGGAAAGTGCCATAGGAGGCTACCTATGGTTATTTGAAAAGAATGTTCTTGTACTCAACAATGCTGATGATGATCAAGAACCTATGTAAGTGGAACTTCATGAGTGCAATTTTTGTGTTTAGGTCCGAGGTTTACCTGTTCAAAAATGTCAAGGGTGATTGCGAAATATATTTGCAATAAGATTAGTCTTTTTAGAGATACGAATTTGGATAGTAATGAGCATAGTAAATTTTAGTTTCTCTATATTAAGTTCACTTGCGTGTTCCAAAACCATTATTGAGGGTTTTTCAAATTTCTGGGACCGTGGAGGGAGACTTATTTGATTAAATTATAATATGAAAGGTTGCATAATTTCTGTTATTTATGTGGCTTGCTTAGTCCTATTAGCAGTACAATGAAAATTTTAATTTGATAATGCCTCCAGCATTAGATTCATAGTTGCGTGCAATGGTTACCAATTCCGAAAGTCAGTCGATGTCAATTGGTTTTACAAGAGACTTTTTTGGCAAGTATCTCCAGTCGATCCAATTCTATATCGGTGCGTGGTGGTGCAACATTTGGTAACTCTCTTTCTCAGTCTGGTAACTCTTGTGGCAATTTCTCTATTGAAATGGATCATGATATCGGTTTTCAAGAGATACAAAGGAACGTGACTCAAGGTAATTATTCAGTTTCCTTATGAGGTGTATTTTCTAATGAAAGAGGTCTTCTTGCAGTTCTGGGCATAAAGGCCTATTCTAATAATACTTCCCTTCAATAACTACGAGACAGAGGCCTAGTACGCTGCTCTAGTTTGGTGAAGCACACTAAATCACAAAATTTCTCATCTGGGTCAATGATGTGAATCTCTACTCATAAAGACTTTGGACAGGCCCACTCATTGATATATTTCATTTTCTTCCACTAAGACTTAATAGTAATGAATAGGGTATTCAAAAATTAAGCCCAACCTTCCTTTTCATTCCAATGTTGGTTCGTCTCTATGGAACATGGAGAATCTTTTGGATAAAAGATTAGTGGAGATTCCAGTTCCATTTCTAAATTCTTTAGCAAACTCTTCTAAATGCCCAAAATATGGTCATCTTTGCCAAGCTTTTGCCGGTTGGAAAAGCTTCGCGTTATATAGAAGAGAAGGAGGCTTCAGTTCAGTGCTCCATGTAAATCAAGAGGAGGGCAGAACTAATAAGCATCAGAACATTGGTGCTCAAGTTGGTAATGGTGAGTGATTTATCTTCAACAGCAAAGACTGCCTTGGATTTCTGTTGATTGAAATAATAGGCCTCAGTTAGAATTGCCAAATGGATGGGGAATGCTTGGACAGTTCGGGAATTCAAAGACTTGCTCCAAAAATTTCATCCTCATCTAATTTTCTTGCTAGATATAAAATTTAATTGTAGGAATTTCAAGATTATTCATAATCTCTTTTATTATTTTGGAGTTCGTGTTCTAGTTAGAGGGCGCTCTGAAGGTTGAGCCCTTCCTTGGGCCAAAGAATTGACTATCTTTTAAATAACTACTCTAATTCCCACATTGATGTTCACGTTTACAAAGATGGGGCGACTCATGTTATGTGCCTCATTGGCATTTATGGTAAACTCGAAACTTCACGGCAAATGAACAATTGGAATCTCCTTTAGCTTCTTGCGGGGTTATCTGACTACCGGTAGATTTGGGCCTGTGATTTCAACAAAGTTCTTTCAGAGATAGAGAAATAAGGGGGATTGGATGTTTTGAACTTTCAAATTCATAATTTTTAAAATGCTTTAGTAGACATGGATCTCAATGATCTTGGTTTTCTTGATGACCTTTTTACGTGATGCAACTCTCGAGAAAATCCTTTTGTTGTAAAGGAATGCCTAGACCGAGTTTATGCTAGTTCTATTGGCTCCAGATTTATAGGTACTATCAAATTCGTCATCTCTATTTTCTTGACTCCAATCATTCTCCTATTTTATTTGAGTTTAGTAGATTGGCTCCTTTTATGGACTAACGGGTTGAGCAAAAATTTAAATTCGAAGCGATGTGGTTAAAACATACCGATTACGCTAAAATTAATAATTCAAATGGTCAAATGCCATGTCAGTCGGGAATGATTCTGGAGTCTGGGTTGCGATCAAGAGTTGCCATGTGAGTTGTAACACCCCGAGATTTTCCTAATTAAAATTTTGAATCGTCGAGTTCGAAAATTAAATCAATTTCATTAAAACGAAAAACGTTTTATCTTCAAAATATATTTTACACACTCAAAATATTTGCACTCGTTCAAGCCTCAATTTTCACAAATCTTCGACCAAATAAACTTCATCTAGACCCAAGAAATGGCCAAAAGTTTGATCCAAATTTCAGCCCATATTTTAACCATTAATTGAACATTTCAAAAAAAAAAAAAACAGAGAAAGGAAATCATACCAAAATCTGTAGAAGCATGGTGCAGCCGTGAGCTCCCATGAAATGAGGGATTTGGATATTTTAATTGAAAAATCTCTTGACCAAGTGTTTGAAAACTCTTGCCATTATAAATGATGGATTAAGGGAAGTTGTTGTCTTTTACACTCAAAGTTCTTGCTGAAAAATCACCTCCCTATTTGCCTCCTTTCTCCCCATTTCGGCAACTTCACTAGCACAACACACACACACTGAAATTTTTTTTAATAAAAGGAAGATTGAAAGGGAAATCAAGGGCGTTCTCTCAACCATTTGGTAAGTAAATCTTAGTTTATGACTAGATGTTATGATAAGTAAGATTTGAGTTTGATTAAGAGTTTGTTATTTGTGTCTAGACGATTGATCATTACTCGGAGAGCTCGGTGTGTTAGCTAAGCTTTGGACAACAAATAAGATTTATGGAACACTTGTCTTCTTCACATGTTGACATGTTCTTCTCTTCCATGTTGTATCCATTATGTTGAACCTATGATGTTGGTGATCATGATGATATATTTGTCGCTATGAGCTTCGTATTGTTATTTCTTGTGCTTCTTGATATTCTAAGCTCAAAAACCTTGAAATGATAAATCCAAAGCTTATTGAACTCCCTAGATATGAATACCTATGCTTTGGTTTGGACATGAACTTTGGACTATGGACTATGAGGAGGACTTGATGATTTAAAACTAAGAAAAATGTATGATATGGACAAAACGTCAAATTTTGACTCGACTTTGTTTTTTCGAAAATCTTCAACCAAAGTTTAAAATGATGTTTTATAAATTTCCATAAGCATACAATAGTCCCAAAAATGGAGATTTCAAGTCAAAAATCAAAAGAAAATAAAAGACGAAGAAAATTGGATTTTTCACTCGAGAGCGAGCGCTAAATCGCTCAACTTGGGTGCCCAAGCACTCGGTGAGCACTTAATCGCTCACTTTGAGCGCGCCAACGCCCACTCAGAATCAAAAATATTTTCCATTCCAGTAACTCAGCACTTAAGCGCTCATTTTGGGCGCTGGAGCGCCTATTCTAAAATTTGAAACTTAAATTTTTCCAATAACTGAGCACTCAAGTGCCCATTTGGGCGCTCAAGCGCTCAAATTCGTGGCGAAAATCACTGTTTGAGTGCTCGAGCACCCAAACATGCGCCCAAGCACTCATTCCAGTTAGCTTAAACTTGTTTTCGACTTTATTTCCATTACACTAAGTCCATATCTAATCCTTTTAAAGTATGTTTAAGATTCCAAATTAATGAGTCCTCTAGTCCGTAGTCTAATTCTAGTTTGCTTGAATGAAACGACTGACCTAGATTCCGAATTGTTCATTTACTTGTTAGTTGGTCAATCGAAATATGCCGAATGGCTTCATGATTATATGTATGCATAAGATGAAGACAACCATTTACTTAATATTGATAAATAAGATTGTGTACAAAAAAGTAGAAAACAAGCCTAGTAGAACTGGCTAGAGGCACTAGTCTAAAACTTTATATTTAGGAAATCACCAAATAATTCACTGTAAGCTAACAAAAAGTGATAGTATTTGGAATGAAATTATAATTACTTACTTTTATTAGGAATATCTTACAATACCTCATAAATAAAACTCATGGCTGCTTATGAGATTATACTTATATATTATTATTAATTAATTTTAGAGAACTTATAACAAAAATAGAGTTTTTAAACAGTCATGATCAGTTGCAAACCCTACCTAAGCCAATAAACATTTGGTTGACAAGGAGTCAACTACTAAGGGTATAAGTTAAAGTTTAACAAAAGTAGAGGAGATAATGATAATTTCCAATCCAAGATACGTTATGAAAATTAGCCAGACGTTCCATACCTTGAAAAAGTTTACAATAATTATTAATGCACAAGATAATATAACAAGTGCTATAAAAATAGATATTCTACTCAGTATGATTATATGAAAATCATTAAGTTACAAAATTTAATCTACAGAAATTATGAAGCTTAGTTTTATATTTGTAATTGATTTTACTTACATAATCTATACTATATATAAAGTGTGAGATGCCCAGGTAGCTTTTTTGGTTGTGAATCATGTGTCATGCCTAAAACATACTTTAGTATGTCATATTACTCACAACCGAATATAGAGTCATAACCCACTAATTTATATCTTTTTAATAGATATATTTATCATAGTGTCATAATATAATATACACAAATCAAATTTTTATTATACATCAATAATATGAAATAAATATACATATATATAATAGTTTTTCTCTCATGTAGAGCACCTGCATCCTAAACCCTAGTTTTTCCTTTCTTCCTTATTACCTCCACCTTCCTCCCCTATTAACTTATTTTTCCTACAGTAAAGGTGACCTTCTTGATTTCAACCTAACGATGTGGCCATGCGTAATACTCCATCTTGAAGGAACTGCTAGTATACACTTCTTCCGGCGTTACAACTAAACACCCTAACTTTAAACCTAGTTTCTTACTTCTCTAGGATTTGATCATCTAGAAATTTCAAATTCTATTTCCTTTTCAATCTACTGTGTTTAACCTTATCCCTTTTACTTACCTAGTATAATACGTGCCCACACCTTTGTTTTTTCTTCCCCTCAAATTTTGCTAATCCTACTTTTACGTTATCTAGATTCTTTATCTGCAATTTTTTCCCTTTTGTTTTGCTATCTTTCTTTTTTTTTTCTCTAGATTTTTGTGTATCAGGACAACTACCATCAACCCCAGTTTATATCCCAGTTGCTTTTGGTGGCTAGATGAGGGGTGGTATGGTTGTGTAGCGTGGTAAAAGGGTTGTCCGTAGCTGGTGGACAAGTATGCTCTAATTTTGCTTGAGATTCTTCCCAGCAAAGACCCCACGATAGTCAACTTGGATCAACTAAATATTGTGATGAGAGTTTGGCATCTATCACCCATATGTATGACACCAGAAATTGCATAGTATACAGGTGCCTAAGTGGGCCGTTTCTTAGAGATGCGACCATCGAAACTAAAGGCAACTGGATCAATAATGCATATTAAAATCAAAGTGAATGTTACCTGGTGAGTGTAAAAAGGTATCAAAATTTAGGTTAGCGAGGGACAAATTTGTTGGGTTAATTTTGAGTACAAATGCATGCCGATATTTTGTTACTTATATGGCATTATTGGGCATCTTGAAAAAAGATATCTGATATAGTAAGAAGATAGCTTCTGAGATCCAGGTAAATCATTTAAGTATGCAACGTGGCTAGTTCTAAAATGAATCAATCATAAAGTGTGTACAGAGACATTCGAACTCAAATAATACAATCACATTTTTCTACCATTACTTGTAGGAAACAACCACAAAGCCCTCACACCGCTCGTGGCGCTAGAATTTTTTATTTCAAGGCAATGGGAAATAGAGACATGCAAACCCATTATCATTCCGCCATATCCTCCCGCGAACTGAATACCAACCATAAAGGCCCAAACTCGACTAATCCTCCTACAACCCTTTTACCACACTACACAACCATACTACCCCTCGTCTACTTCATCTTTAAGCCAATGTATTGCTACCTACCCACTCTACTAACTCAAATACACCTATCCCTTTCTTGCTCATTAGTTTACTCACCAAGCCCAAATTGTTCAACTAGCACTAAACCAAATCTCTTGCCAATATCTCATGGATAATGTGCCCAGCCATACACTAGCCCTCTATACCCCACAACTTGATCATGCCAATAACTCGCAAGCCCAAACATCACCATCTACCATACTGACTTCATTTAGATAGTTTACTAGCCCTATGGATCTTGAACAGCCTGGCCATGAACACATCAGGATTTGGGCTATCGTGATAAAGCAAGAGCTAAAGGTGTAACGCCCCGAATTTCAGTGCATTTCGCCCCGAAATTCGGAGTGCTACTCGCTTACAGAACTTAACTAAAACCATAAACAGAATTTCCAAAACACAATTTCATAA
>JACFYI010003614.1:394510-423035 GCA_014898755.1 Handroanthus guayacan | reverse complement strand
AAAAAAAAAAAAAAAAAAACGAATAAATAACAACAACAATAATAATAGACATAGAATCATTGCCGCAATAATAATTAAGGAATTAAGCCCAATATCATGTGAATTATACATATAATATTTTACTTTCCTTATGTATGTAATATTTCACTTTCTGAATGTATATAATAATTTACTAGTTTTGTATGCATGTATGAATTGTGCAATACTGCAATAGAAACTACTTAATTCTTAAATTACTCAAGGAAATGCAGTAAGGAAGACCAATGAGGAAAGAAAATAAAGGAAAGAATAGTTGGAGTGTCGGAACATGCATTAAGAAACCTAGGGCATATCTTATCAAAACTCCTCACTCACTGTATTGGCTCGTGTCTCTGTCTCTGCGAAGGTATGTCTTTGGCTTCTTGTTTCCCTCTTTCCTATTTCCCTTTTTCAGGTTTGTGCTCTCTCACACTGTCGTATAAATGTCGCAATTCTATTTTTAATTTTTTTTTCTTTGGGTTTTGCGCGAACTATATAAGCAAATTTATTTTAGGTGTGCTTATATCTCTATTTGATTCCTCTCTCTCTCCCTCTTTTTTTTTGTGGGAATTCTTTTCACTTCTGTTCAATTTCCGTTTTTCTTGAGTCATAGTGATTGGGAACACTTTTCAGTCAATGCGTGAATGTTACCGAAAAGGGGACCGGGTAAATATGGCACTTCCTGTGGTTTTTCAGTTTGAAATTCTTCTTTTATGAAGTTTCCATGTGGGGATTTCAGTTTCACCAGCTTATCCGAGTGGATTTCATTTAATATGAATTTTGTTGAGCAGGCGATTGATTATTCTTTCCTTGGGCAGGATATGTTTACAGGGAATTTAGTGATAAGACTATAATTTTGTAAGAACGAAACATAATCTGGCAAAGGCTCGGAATGAGTCTTCGAGATTGAAAAGGGTAAATTGTTATCAGACACACGAGAAGGGGTGGCAAAATGGGAGTTTAGAAAAGTAGATATTTAAAGGAAAGAGATGACTTATAAGTGACAAAAAAAAAAAAATTTGATAGTGTCTGCAAAAGCAAAATATGGGTTATATTATTGTAATCATTTTCTTTGATCCTTGGCAAAGTTACTGTGGCAAATATGAAAGTGAGTTATATTGCAGTAAAACTTTTGAGTTTCATGTGTAGGATTTTGATCAGGTTTTGCTGTTTACTTCAAACCTTGAAGTTGCTGAATTTACTTTAAACCTTGAAGTTGCTGAATTTACATTCATAATTGGTTCAGTATTTATTCTTTTATATTCTTTTTGATTAAATGAACGTGGAACTCCTTATGCAAAAGCAACGTAGGAGAAAAGAACATTCCTAAAGGTTTGGAAATCTGTATCGTAGTCATACTTCCTGTTTACCTGGTTTCTAGAGATATAACTGCACAAGTGTGTGAAACTAGAGTTACAGTGTTGTTGGGTTATATTTTTCACTTGCTGTTCTTCTTACCTTGGAGTATTGGAGTTTCACCTTTCACTTGGTTCATGTATATGTTGGGCAATTGGAGTTATATTAGAAGACCCATGTTTGAATTTTAGTCTTTACTATTCATACGTGCTAGTGAACAGTTCTGTATGTTCGGAGTAGCTTCGTACTTTGGTTAAGAGGGCTGTTGAGGCTTACATGCATCTGTGCTAACACCATATGACTTTGTTCTGAATAGAGAAGGGATGTGCGCTGTTTCGTTGTAGTGAAACTGTAAAAGGATGCAAATATTTTCTTTAGTTGGCAACTTATTGTTTCTCATTGCTACCTCAGCCAAATGCTGGGGTTTGATTAATGTTGAATTAGTACGGTGTTCTACTGTCAACATCAATTTCTTTAGCTGCATATTTACCTCTTTAATTAATTGTTTTGAGCTTTGATTATAGTTCTTAAACCTGGTGATATTTGTGTCTTCTTGGAGATTGTAGTTGTAAGGAACTTTCAGTAATTTCTACTGTGTTTTAGCTTACTGTTTCGATGTTAAGATACTTTCTGGTATTACTGGTCTTGTTGGTTTTCTACTTAGCTTCTTTTTATGGGATTTTGTGTCAGAAAAGATTACTGAAACATGTGCTTGTACGTTTAATGTTTTATGTGTTTTCTCTCTTCATATTTCTTTTCCTTATTTGATTGGAGGTTGTTGTTCTGAGATAGACTTGTAGGTCTCACAATGGTTTGCCTCTGTTCTGCTTCCATAGGGTTAAGAAGTTATCAGGGATGTCGTGTAATACTGCAAAAGAAGCTGCATCTGTGATGGATTCATCTGTGACTGAATGCAAAAAAGAGGCTATAGACTTGCATGGTTCAGGTAAAAGTGTTGCTTTTCTCTCCATTCATCAATTTTCCTCTCATACCTTATTTTCTAGATGACTGAATTTGTGTTCTGTGAATTTTTGTGGGAAGCCTGAATCAAGATATACTAGTACTGAAGTTTTCTGTGTCGGCATCAGTTCTCTCTCTCTCTCTCTCTCTCTCTCTCTCTCTCTCTCTTCCCTTTTCTTCTTCTTCTTCTTCTTCTTCTTTTTTTTAATCCTTTTTCCTTTCTCCTCCTCCTACTCATCCTCCTCATCCTTTCTCTTATCTAGGATCGAAGCTCTTCCTTGTGAAACTCATCAATAATCAGTTAAGGAATCTGTAGTTATTTAAGTCATGAGCATTAACTTCCAGAAAGAAGGGAAAAGGCTGGAGCTAATAGCAACATCTGTTTTTCCCTTGGCTGTAGATCATTTTGACTCCAATATTTGCAGTATCGAATTTAATTGTGCAAGTTTATTAGGGTATCTGTTGGGTGCTGCTTGTGAAAGGGTCTAGTTTTTCAATCACCCAACAAAATATAGAAGCCTAGACATAAGAAAAAATTGAACTAAGGATGGTTTTTATGTTTTTAGTTATTTTTTCAATAGAAAGCAGGAGGTCGATGAATCAGACATTTGAATCGAGACTCTCTTGAAGACAGGCTTAATGGCTGCTGCTGCTAAATTGGTGCAAAATTTCTTACTCTCGGACTTCCAGTCTTAGACTTTTTACGATAGTGTGGAGTTATCAACCTACATTGTTTGAGCACTATAGTTTACGTGATCTCTCAAAAATGGTTTTTCATTTAATGTCCCTGTAAATTTTAAATTGAGATGTGTTACAATAAAGTGGTAGTGACATTGAGTTGTTAGATAAGTTGTAGACAATGTAACCGGTCCAAATGATCTCTGTATGAAAGTCACTTTGTTAGTTCTATGACTTTCTTATATGCATTTAGGAAACCAAAGCTTCATATCCGGCAGAGATCCCTTCACTGCTTCTTGGCTGCTGTTATTCTCAATAACCTATCTACAACATAGAAAGCAGTAGTGCTTCACTTCACATTTATCCATTAACATACCAGAACTGCTGATCTCTAATTTTGTTTCTTTCAACAACGATATTATCCCCTTTTAATGCATGACACTAGGAATTCTAAACTGTTAATGCTTTTTCTGGGTTTTTTGCTTGGAGATGCCAAGCACTATATTTAATTTCTGAATGCATTTAAAATTGAAGTTCTCTTTTCCCATGTAGGTTATAACATTTCTTTACTTTTAGAAATCCAGGGATGGTAGGTAGTTTCTGATTTTAGGATTTTATATGATATGAAACATGTCGAATATGGCTATTGGTGATGATACGTGGCTTTGCTTTTATCTTTAATCTTAATTCTTTAGTTACTAAATTTCTGTTCTAAATGAAATGTCTGAAAATACTTTTGTAGTGAGTCCGAGGGTTAGATCAAATGGGGAAACATGCCACTCAGGGGCAGAAGAGCAAGTGCAATCTTGTGACCGGGTTGGAACATCAAGTGAAATGAAGAAGGATAAATTAAATAATACAAGATATTTTATTATCAAGAGCTTGAACCATCAAAATATCCAATTGTCAATAAAGAAGGGAATATGGGCAACTCAAGTAATGAATGAGCCCATTCTTGAAGAGGCCTTTCAAGTAACATTTCTTTTTTATTTATTCATGTAATATGATTTTTAGCCACTTTTTGGACCTTCATGTATTATTGACAGACATGACTTTTAGATGACTGTCCTACTACCTAGAGTGCTAGAATGATTTCCACCTAAAACTTGGCAAGAAAATAAGCAAGCAAATAATATAATTTAAGTGATTATGCAGAACTCTGGCAAGGTAATTCTTATATTTAGCGTCAACATGAGTGGATTCTTCCAAGGATACGCTCAAATGATGTCTTCTGTTGGTTGGAGAAGGGATAACATTTGGAGTCAGGGAAGCGGGAAAAATAATCCCTGGGGACGCAGTTTTAAAGTCAAATGGCTACGCTTACATGACTTGCCTTTTCAGAAAACTCTTCATCTGAAAAATCCATGGAATGACTTCAAACCTGTTAAAATTAGCAGAGACTGTCAGGTATTCACTGTCCCAGCTTTGAAGAGCCTGCTGAATTACGAGTACTGGTATATGAGTGTCTGACCAGGTTATTTGTTTCTCAGGAGTTGCCTGGGGATATTGGCGAAGCTCTTTGTGAGCTTCTTGATGAGGGGGTTGATATGGATCACTTGAAAAGGTATAATCAGATATCAATAAGCGATTTGTTACTATTCTACGTATTTTACTTTTTCCATCTGTTTTCCTTCCTTGCATTTTTATGATATGACTATTTGATGAAGGGATGAAATCTCTGGGGATGAATTTTCTGCAAGACGACCTTATATAGAACCATTCCATTCTATGCAAGATGAGGATTTTAATGTGCCTTCAATGCATATGGCACCTATGTTCTATCCGTCTTTACTCTATCAGCATCAAGCTGAAGCCAGTATATTTCAGTTGCCGCTCCAGAGAGCCAGTGTATCACCAAATAGTTTCTCAAATGTTCCTGGGACATTAAAACAGTCAAGACATTCTCAAAAAAATGGAAGCTCAGCCAATACAATTGATAGTTCATCTCAAACTAATAGTTGGAGCTTGTCAGCAGAAAGGAGCTCCCTTAGTGGCATTTTCACTGAAGATGATATCCTGGAAATGGTATTGGTGTCTCATCTTAGTCTCCATTAAGTAATTACTAATTAGTGTTTTGACATACTAGAAATCATTATTGAATTGGTTGCCCTTTCCAATTATTGAGAAACTTAGAGAATAATGCCTAAGGTAGAGTGAGTACAAGTTTATATGGTGACTCATTTTAAGATATTATTTAGATTTGTCAAACCATCTTTTTGTTGAAGCATTTGGTTCCCATTTTCTGTAGAACTAATTCGACTAGCCCAGCGCTTCCCCTGTTGTTTCTGGCCAGTAAGGGGCTATTTTCTCATGGTTTTGAATTGACACTTGAAACTTTTCTGTTTTGCAGTTTTGGGTCAAACGTAGTGTTGCAATTCTCTCTTTTCATTTTTAGAGTCCTTGAAACTGATGAACTACAGCAGGGGCATATTCCTTCACCACCCTTCCCAAAATATTTATGAAGTTAACTGCTGATAAAGTATCACAGGGTCTATGGTTTCACCATTAGTTTTCTTTGTTTTTTTCTTAATCAATGTCCAGCAGGCAATCTCACTTCTAGGAGATACTGTGATGTTTATATAGCAATTTGAAAATTTATATTTTTAGTTATCATTGCATTTCATATTTAGCGAAAGACAAATAGGACATTTAAACATGTTTAAATGTGTGCGTGCACGTGGGGATGATGGTAACATATACTTGAATAATACCTCCATAGTGGCTAGCCATGACGTGATGCTGTAAAGTGGGTAATTTTACATTGAGTTTATCTGAGAACAACAGATTATACACGATAATTTGGACAATGAAGTCACGCATTATTATCATGTTTCGATGTATATTTCATTGTGTTGACATATTTCTTGATGTGTGTATCCTTCGTTTTACCAAATTTACCTCTATTGATGAATTATATATTGCTTTCCATGCTTTTGTTATTTTCCCCGTTGAGTATTGCTTTAAAATTTAGCTTGATAATGTGAATATGTTCAGATAAAATGCAAAAGGCTGGTTTTATTAGTGTTTGACTTAAAAATTGGATAGAAAAAGTAATGAATTAATCTCATCATGAAAGTGGAAGACTCAAGAGATGGAACTCAGATGTACTTAGCAACGATAGCTAGTTGATGACTTGTTACCTGATTTATTGCATGAATCCATCTTGATTTTGCCAGTCCGGAGAAATATTACCTGAACATACAAATTGAAGGGACCTTGAAGCATTTCAGGTCAGATAGCAAATTTTTGGGAATAATTAAATATCACTTTGTTAATTCAAAGTTGTGCGCTATATATTATATTGATTATTATTATTATTATTACATTTTACTATTTTTATCATTTTTTCTGATAAGTAAAAATTCAACTGGATTGTTGAATGTATGACCCATTATGCTTCCATCTGAAATCATCCTCATGTACATGTAATTATTGGTAACACGTTATTTAGAACTAAACAAGGATATGAAATATAGACCCAGAAAACAGCCATAAACAAAAAATTTAGTCAAACATGCCGAACATTTTTGGATGACTTTGTGAATTTTTAGGTCAATAATAAGAGATTTATCAACCCCCCACCCCCACCAAAAGTGGGTAAAAGAAAAAAATAAAAAAGAGCCATATTAAGAGCTTTAACCCTCATTTTTCATGCTTACTGTATTAGAAAGAAACGGAGACATTGACCAATGTGGTCAAAGAAGGTCAGCATTTTTTCATAGGGGCGATTATCCTTTGATGATTAATTGAGTAGTTAAGTCATTATTTTAGGATTCTTCTATAATTTTCTTGATGCTTGAGTTTAGGTTGTTTATTCAAAGCTGCCATTATCTTTTATGAATGTTGAGAACACAAAGATACATGTAACAGTGCAGTTGCTCCATATGGTACAAACTGGAAACAGAGTGCATCAGTGTTTGCTTCCATGAATGTTGGTCAGGGATTTTGTTCTTATCCTCTGCTCTATTTCCAAAGCCTTTCTGAAAATATGGAAATGTTTTTGTTTCCATAAATGTTGGCAATGCAATTTTGTTCTCATCCTCCGTTCTATTTCCAAAGCATTTTTGTAAATATGGCAGTGTGTTAAATCTTCCCATTCATCTGGTGGTAAACCTGGTAATGCTCTGGAAATATTTACAAACAAATGGGATGATTTATCACACTGCTATATTTACGAATGAATGGGAAGATTTAACACACTGCTGCGTTTGAAGAAATTTCGCTGCTTATGTTTATTTTCTATGGTTTACTTCTTTGACATATATGAACTTTGATTTATTTCAGTTCTAGGATTAAGTTTTGATCTAAAACACCATGGCTAGAGTTGAGGAATTAGGCTGAATGTTGTCTTGCTGATTGTGATGTTCATTTAATGATGCAGACATATGAAGAATACCTGGAAGCTCATACACGAGGAAGCAGAAGACTACACCAACCTGTTAGTATATTTGATACTTAGTTTGTGCTATCATGTATATCATTAGTTTTTTTGTTTTTTACTAAACAACTGTGGTACATACGTACTAGTTAAAAATTTGGCATTGCCTTGCAATTGAATTTGTCCTTTTTGAGGATAGTGTTCTCTAGTTTTCTATGACATTTAAGGTCCCTTTATAGGATTCCATTTTTAGAAATAGGTTGGTTTTAAAATCTGTTCTCTTCTGTAGTCCCTAGTCTGTTACATATTTGTCAAATACTTTTTTGTTGATTTACATACTTTAGCAAAGATCTTATTACATATTTACTAAAAGAGTGCTTTTACTATGAGATAATGTGGAACTGAAGGCTGGAAGCTGGCAACATAGGTTGTTTCTTGCTGGACGCTATTTTTTGAACATAAGATGGCACTAAGATCTGCAATTTTCCAAACTTACTTCTGATAGGCAGCAGTTTAGTTATGAATATGTGGCACTGATACCATATTCAGAAGCATTTTAGTTATGGATATTTCGTACTGATATTTTATTCAGAAGCATATTTAAACTTTTATCTAGCACTGCTGTATAGGAACTTAGCCACTTGAGATTGATGCTTATTTCACAGGCTGCTGGACAATCCCTGAGCTTGCAGAAGTCATCATCCAGTAGAGAGCGTTCTGATGATTCGTGAGTATAATCAAATCCATTTGCAACACGCATTATCTTATAAATGATAAAGAAGACATGTAACTTTATTATTATATGCAACAGGCAGTCAGCCGGCAGTTCAAAGAAAAGGACTTACCACCAATCACTTGAATGAATGCTTCTTCTCTGAAATGGGAAGGCCTTAATTGGTTTTTTGATCTAGTTTGTGGGACCTGTGAGCTGCATCTTTTTCATTTCTCCATTTCATGGCCGTGCCTTGAACCTCTTACCTATTACACTTTTGAGCCCTGGAATTTGAAGTTGATGCTTAATACTTCTTGTATCCTTCGTACTTACTACTTCATGATATGTTCCCATGAATTTCTGCAGTATGGGTGGCAATGAACTTGTAAATAAGAACATGTATATTTCCGTGTCTGCTTTAACTTTTTCATTTGCCTTTCGAAAATTTTCCCTTTGTACAGAAAAATATTTTGTTGGTTTCTAAGAAACCGTCGTATTGTTCGTGCTTGTGTAGATTGCCATATGATGTACTATGGTCCATGGTTACTTTTTTCTCGAGAAAATGTGACTGGACCTGGGATCATTTCAAAAAGTTATACCCAGGTTGCCTGCGTATCATAAAAAGCTAAATCAAACAGTACGTTTTATTCAACTAAAATCCAAAGAGTTCAGGTACACAAAAAAATTCCAAAAAGCAGTAAATGAGGAATGCTAATTTCCATAAAAGCATCGTTTATAAAGATAATAATCCAAATGTCGAATTTTTCTCGGCTGAAGGCCCTTAGTGTTTTTCGGGTGTAGTGCTTCCGGTCTCATTTTAGCAAGTGTGCGGGTGCATAACGACATGCCATGCTAGCACCCCCAATATGGCAAAGTCCTTGGACACTTCGATACCAATTGCGGGGAAACTTGCCAAGTGAACGTACGCGGCGAGGCCAAAGGCCTGCACAATTGCAATTACCCAAAAGCCATCTGTATCAAAGCATATGTTCATAATTGGAATTTGCCATGTATCCAAGGTACCAAAACCACGAAACTTACTAGTTGTATGTTTCAGGATTAATGTGATTGCAGGGAATCCTATGCTAGGCCGTCTAATTTCGTGCTTGGCATGTGTGTGGCATTTATCAAGTGCATTTGTGCTTGATACAGGAGAGTCTTCCCTCATGCTTCGTCCGCGGTGCAATTGTGAACAAAGTTGAGCATACACACCCTTGGCACAGTCAGCTCTGTCCTTGCTCTTGGCCTCGTTGCGAGTACCAAGGTTTAAGGGTGCATTCGCGCTCATCCCTTACAAAGCATGCTATCCGAAGTTGATCTAAATTTCAAAACTTCTGAATTTTCCAGTCTTGAAGGTCTCCAGTGTTTTCCATGCATCTTGCTTCCAATATCGTGCTAGAAAGTATGCAAGTGCACTCAAGGAGACAAAGGACCCCACAATTCTAAAAACCTAATCACAAACAAAGAAGCCATCCACATCAAAATATTTATACATATTCACGTACGCATATATGGGATTTTGTGTGTATATGGGATTTTCAATTTGTCCAAAGTAATCAAGCCACGTAATTTTTCAGATACTTGCTCTGGAAAAATAATCCTTGATTCTTGTTAATTGCACGCTCTATTGGAAAGGGTATCTGGACGCTGGTTTCCCTCTCAAAAAATATGGCTAATGTTAATATCAAAATTCTGCATGACTTGACGAATACTTTCAATATATGTTCTAGCTGTCCAGGAGTCATCATTTGTTCCTTTTAAGATTTGAATATGAGAGAGAGAGAGAGAGAGAGTCCGAGTCCTTTTCGATCCAAAGTTTGAAAATGTTGTGAGCATGGTAAAGGAGAAGTCCTCTGTAAATTGCTGCGAACTCCGACTTTAAGTTGCTATTACCTCCCAGAAAATGCGTAAAAGCAAAGATCATATCTCCCGAACGATTTCATATGATAGCCCAGTGCCAGAAATGCTCGAACCATTCTTTTCTTGAAATAATTATTTGTAATTCTTTAATGAAGATTTATCACTTCTTATTATGTAATTATGTCCAAGGGGGATTAATCTTAATTCATGCAAGTCGCAACTCTAGAAACATCAAGATTATGCTTCTTTAATCCATGCAACTTGCGGCTCCGGAAACATCAAGATTCGGCTTCATTAATTGCTCCTACAATTTGCGGCCAATAAGATTTCCTTAGACCGATATCAGCTTCTACACAAGTGAGTTGGGAGTTGAATTTCTTGACCAAAGAAAGAAAGAAAATGAGTTGTAATTACTTAAGCAAATTGGACACCTCAAGCCACCAATGCCTTAGCCAATGGGAGAACACTTCAAACCGACCTTGGTTTTCTATAAATATGTACTTGTTGCTGTAAACATGTATGAAGAGATAAGCAAGTACGTGAGGCAAAAAATCCATTGCATGAAAAAGTAAAAACAAGAGAGTTAGGCAAAGAAAAAGCAAGGCAATTAGATTGGAAATTGAGAGTGTATTTTAGATTAAAAAAGAGAGATATTTCAAAGTTGTAGTGCATAAACTTTGGAATAATTTTGTTATATTGCATTTTCAATATTTATTTGCCTCCGTTTTTATCGATCTCTCCTCCGTTTTTATCGATCTCTCTTTCAATCCCAACATCTTTGAAGCTCCATTAGCGTCCAATTTGTATTAGCCAATCAACGGACATCTCCAGTGGACAATCTTTGGCGGGATGGGGGAGTGTCTTTGGAGGACGATTCCAAGCTTGGTTCTAGCACGTAAGTCTCCATGCCAATTTGCCCATGTAAATAGCCTCGATTTATAAATGGTGATCACGTGATTACGGATTCTACATATATTTCGAGTTCCCAAAAATTTAATTTGGAAGTGGTTAGCCTCATTTTGATGCACCACATATTCCAAAAACTCAAAACTGGAATGACAATTCGAATATACTCATATCCCGCAAATGACAGTGAGATTCTCTAGAAATTAAGCATCAAACCACGTTAATCATGTTAGAAATTAAAAAATAGATCGCCGAAGAAATGCAAACAGTATGAGCATGACAGTTCTCAAAAAATAAGTGTGGAATAGTTTCAATTTTGGCACAACATCCTTGCTTTTGCATCCGAATGACCACAGGAATTTTATCATGCAATACCTTTATAGAGTGTACAGAGGTTCTTGCTCTGACAGAGGAGGTGCCATGCTAATTTGCAAGTGAACTCACAAGTTCCAAATTGGGATATAATTAGTTGCAGTATGAATCAGAACCTCTATGACATTGTCGATTAGATGCGGAGAAAGAATGCCTTGAAGATGTTCAATATCCTACTGGCCTGAGGCATTAAAAAGACCTAAAACCTACTAAAATGCCCGGATCTGATTTTCAGTTGCATGCACGAGTGTATCAATTCCACACCAATGATCTGCCTGAAAGGAAATCATCCAAAAAATATTTTGATCGATAATGGTCCTGATCCAACATAGTCGGCACCAAGTGGGGGAGATATTAGTCTGTGCTAAGTATTCACCATTTTGACAAGTTACAGTATTTATTCCTAATGAATTTATCACAAAAGGGGTTGTGGGTTTTGAATTTCCACCACAACTTGCAAGCGAATACTGAATCATCTAAACTAGGTACACTGAATCCTTCTTCAACGTAGGGGAAGCAAATATCAGCAGCACTAGTAAATCTTCCTGATCTACCCATAGTCACCCCCTATATATATATATATATTGAATAAACATTCAATTCGATTGGTGATGGTCTTTGTAGGATTAACGACCTAGAGATTATACAGCGGTACAGAAGATAACATGTTCTTTATTAGGAGGAGACGGCCCCCTCGTGCAAGATATGTGTTACTCCAACCAAATATCTTTCCTCTGATTTTATCAACAACATTCATGAATAAGCTCTCCTATGTCCAAGAAAAAACAAAGCTCTTAGGTAAGTAATAGGAAGCTGCTAATTCTTAAACCTGTAATACCTTTGAGAACTCATGTGGTGGAGAGCGGACACTTATCTCTCACAATAAAAGAACTTTTTCCTCAGTTAATTTGCTGACTAGGGACTTTCTCTTTGATAATTAAGGAACTCCCCGAGCTGCTAAATATTATTTCATTCGTGTTGGGCAAATATAACGATGTCATCCACATATGCAAGATGAGATACCATAATTGATGAGCGGCCGTGATATCAGAGTCTGGGATTTTTGCTATAAAGATTATTAAGACCTCCTGAGAGCCATTGCGGAGTGAGGATGAACAAAGCCGAGGATAAGAGGTCCCCTTGCCGGAGGCCTCTACATGATGGGAAAAAATCAGCTGCTAAATAAGACCAAATTCCAATAGTCTTTGACAAATTCCAGATAAATTGAATCAGAAAGGGAGGGAATCTGAATTTGGTAAGAACATGATAGATAAAACTCCATTAAACACGATCATAAGCTATATCCAGTTTGAAAATGACCTTTTCCCCGAAACAAGGCACATTTGGGCAATGGACTAATTCTTGAGCTAATAAAATGTTTTTACCAATGTTTCTACCTGACCAATGGCTCCTCCTGTCTTCGATGGAGAAAACTACGAGCTTTGGGCGGTACGAATGGAGACATACTTGGAAGCATTGGATCTCTAGGAAGCAGTAGAAAAGGATTATGAAGTTCAGCCACTGCCAAACAATCCCACTGTAGCCCAGATCAAAAATCACAGGGAAAGAAAAACTAGGAAATCAAAGGCCAAAGCATGCTTGTTTGCTGTGGTTTCAACAACCATTTTTACAAGAATTATGTCTCTCAAAACAACAAAAGCTATTTGAGATTATTTGAAGGAAGAGTATGCTGGAGATGAAAGGATAAGAGGCATGAAAGTGTTGAACTTAATCAGGGAATTCGAATTATAAAAGATGAAAGAACTTGAGACAATCAAAGACTACTCAGATAAACTGCTCAGCATAGCCAACAAGGTAAGGTTGCTTGGCACTGAACTTTCTGATTCAAGAATTGTAGAAAAGATTCTTGTGACTATACCTGAAAGATATGAGGCATCAATAACTACACTAGAGAACACAGGGGATCTGTTTAGGATTACCTTGGCAGAGCTATTGCATGCTTTGCAGGCTCAAGAGCAAAGGAGGCTTATGAGGCAAGAAGGCGCTGTTGAGGGAGCCTTGCCAGCCAAGCACCACGATGTTGGGCACCAAGATGCTGGGAGAAAGAAAAAGAAAAATAACTATAGAAAGAATCATGCATCAAATGGTGAGGGCACAAACAGCCACAACAGAAGCAAGGGTGGAAATTCACAAGAAAATTATCCTCCATGCTTCATTGTTGTAAGAAAGGTCATCCTCCTTTTAAGTGTTGGATGAGGCCTGATGCAAAGTGCACAAAATGCAGCCAAGTTGGCCATGAAGCTGTAATATGCAAGAACAAGAATCAACAGCAAGAAGTAGACGCACAAGTTGTTGATAGAGAGGAAGATGATCAACTCTTTGTGGCCACACATTTTTCTAGCAAAGGCTCAAGCGAGTCGTGGCTAATTGATAGTGGTTGCACCAACCATATGACTTATGAAAAGGAGCTTTTCAATGACTTGAAGCCTACAAATATTACAAAAGTCAGAATTGGAAATGGAGAACACATATCAGTGAAAGGAAAGGGCACCATTGCAATTTCAAGCTGCTTGGGTGCAAAAATAATTTTTGATGTTTGTTATGTTCCTGACATTGACCAAAATTTGTTGAGTGTAGGTCAACTGATTGAAAAAGGTTTCAAAGTCATTTTTGAAACAAGCATTGCTTGATCAAGGATGAAACAGGTTGTGAAATGTTCAAAGTCAAAATGAGAGGCAAAAGTTTCTGTTTTGATCCTATGGAGGAGGAGCAGACGCTCTTTTCTGCTGCTGAAAATGTCATTGATCTTTGGCACAAAAGACCTGGCCACTATCATTTACAAGGGTTGTTGCAAATGCAAAGGAAAAATATGATAGTAAACTTACTTGTTTTGGTAGATCATCTCTCAAGTTGTCAAGCATGTCACTTTGGGAAACAAAACAGGCAGCCTTTTCCTAAAGAAGCATGGAGAGCTTCACAAAAGCTGCAACTTGTTCACACTGATTTGGCTAGCCCTCAAAGGACACCTTCACTTAAAGGTGGTCTTTATTATATTTCTTCATTGATGATTTAACAAGAATGTGTTGGATCTATTTTTTAAAATTTAAAACAGAAGTTGTTGATATATTTTGGAAGTTCAAGGCAATGGTTGAGAATCAGTGTGGCAACAAAATTTAGATTTTGAGATCAGACAATGGAAAGGAGTGCACGTCTGAGCAGTTCAATGTGTTTTGTGAAGAGGCAGGCATAGAACATAAGCTTATAGCTCCTTATACTCCACAACAAAATGGACTGAGTGAAAGAAAAAATAGGTACATCTTGGAAATGACAAGATGTATGCTTCATGAGAAAAATTTTCCAAAGGAATTCTAGGCCGAAGCAGCCAATACAACAGTGTTTCTTCAAAATAGACTTCCAACCAAGACCGTGAAAGATAAGACTCCATTTTGAGGCGTGGTATGATTATAAACCTTCACTCAATTTTCTCAAAGTGTTTGGTTGTTTGTGCTATACCCATGTTCGACAGGTAAAGTGTGACAAGCTTGATAAAAGAGCTGTTCTTGGCAGCTTTATTGGATATAGTACAGTATCCAAGGCGTATAAAGTCTACTAACCACAATATGAGAAAATAATTATAAGCAGAGATGTGCAATTCATTGAAAGTGAGCAGTGGAATTGGGAGTATTCAAAGAAGAATCAGAGCGATTTGGAGTTAAATCCGCTTGTGCAAAATCTTGGAGATCAGATTAGTGATCTACAACTACATGAAATTGAAGATGATACTCCAGCCAGAGGTACTAGACTCCTTACTGATATTTATCAAAGATGTTACATTGCAGTGTATGAACCTACAAGTTACAGTGAAGCAAAAAAAGATAAAAAAAATGGCTAGATGCAATGGAGGAGGAACTTATCATGATTGAAAAAAACAAAACGTGGGAGCTAGTAGATAGACCTCAAAATAGAAAGATAATTGGAGTCAAGAGGGTATTTAGAACAAAGCTTAATGTTGATGGCTCCATCAACAAACACAAGGCCAAGCTTGTGGTTAAGGTTTATGCTCAAATTTCAAGTGTAGACTATTCAGACACCTTCGCGCCTGTAGTTAGACTCGACACAATAAGGTTATTGTTGGCCATAGCAGCACAAAAAAGCTGGAAGGTGTTTCAGCTTGATGTCAAATCAACTTTTTTGAATCGTAATTTGCAGGAGGAAATTTATGTTGAGCAACCTGAAGGCTTTGTGGAGAAAAGAAATGAAGACAAAGTTTATTTGCTTAAGAAAGCTCTTTATGGTTAAAGTAGGCATCAAGGGCTTGGTATGAAAGAATAGATGATTATTTGATGAATCTAAGCTTTAAGAAAAGCCTATCTGAATCCACCTTATATGTCAAACATCAAGGTGCGGAGGTTCTCATCATTTCACTTTACGTAGATGATCTATTGGTGACAGGTAGCAGCCCAAAGCTTATTGATAATTTCAAACTGGAAATGATGAAAGAATTCGAAATGACAAATCTTGGTTTAATAGCATACTTTCTTGGAATGGAGATCAAACAAGGTGTTGATGAAGTTTTTATTTGACAGAAAAAATATGCAAAGGAAATACTCAAGAAATTTCAGATGGAGGAATGCAAAGTAATGAGTACTCCCATGAATCAAAAAGAAAAGCTAAGCAAGGAGGATGGAGCTGACAAAGTTGATGAAGCTCATTTTAGAAGCTTGATTGGATGTCTCATGTACCTCACAGCAACACGGCCTGACATATTGTATGCTATGAGTGTTTTATCTCGATTCATGCATTGTGCAAGTGAAATTCATTTAAAAGCAGCAAAAAGAGTAGTACGATATATTAAAGGCAATATTAATTATGGTGTCAAGTTCAAGAAGTGTCAAAACTTCAAGTTGCTTGGGTTTTCTGATAGTGATTGAGCTGGATCCATTGATGACATGAAGAGTACCTCAGGGTATTGTTTTAGCTTTGGTTCAGGAGTTTTTTCCTGGTGTTCAAAGAAGCGAGAGATAGTTGCTCAATCCACAGCAGAGGCAGAATTGGTAGCTACCACAGCAGTAGTGAATCAAGCATTGTGGCTTAAAAAAATTCTAGCTGACCTACATATGAAGTAAAATGAAAGAACTAAAGTGTTAGTGGATAACCTAGCTGCAATCGCAATTTCCCACAACCCGGTGTTTCATGGAAAGACTAAATACTTCAACATCAAGCTCTTTTTCTTAAGAGAGGAGCAGAAAGATGGTGATGTGATTCTTCTTTACTGCAAGACAGAAGATCAACTAGCAGATATATTTACCAAGCCTTTATCTATCAGCAAGTTCGAGCATCTAAGGCAAAGACTTGGAGTTTGCAGCTCCTAAAGCAAGGAGTGTTAGCTATTTGCTTTAAGAACTGCTATGAAACTGCATTGCAGTTTTTCCTTGTAGTTATTTCTAGTTTCTTAGAAGTTATTTCTAGTTTTACAGAAGTTATTATCATGTTTAGTTTTATTTTCAGTTGCGAATGCTATCCTTTAAAAATGTATCAGTTTAGTGTTTCAAAAAATTCTGAATGCAGATTATTTTCTTTCTTGCCAAATACTGAACTATTCCTATTTCATCTCCCTTTAATTTTCCTTGTTTTTCTATTTCTTGTTTTAAATAAAACAACATATCCCAACATTTTTTATAGAAAAAAGCCGAAAATCCGTCTAGTCCTGCAGCGCTATCCTTGTCCATATCAAAAGCCGCTTCTTTAATTAGTAGTCATTCAACACAGGAGCTCATGATCATGAGGGTGTATGAGTTTCGGAATCTTGGCACAATCATTTACTTAGATATCTTTGCGAACACCGAGCAAGTTTTTAAAGTACTCAATGGCCGAATCTTTTATATCTGATAAACTCATTCCTCTTCAGTAATCTTGTGAATCACAAAATATGTGCGTTTAGCTTTAACCAAGGATTGAAAATAGCTTGAATTTCTCTCCCCTTCTTATGGTCTACGGTCATTTGCAACCAGGTAATATGGTTATTTTGACCATGCCGTTGTTTGCAATTATTCCTGTAGGGTGGAGTTCGTTTACAGTTGCTAAGGTCTGTTTACCTTACAAGAATTGTTTGATGGCAACTTGTATATGCTAGCTGCAGTGGTATTCGTTGCTCACGTGCATGTGCTCAACTTTGCTATTGTCGTATGTGTTACTAACGTGCATTTGCTCGACTATAATACATCATGAGAAGAACATTATATATAATTCATTCTTACATGGATCTCTTCAGTGAAGAGCATATCCAGAGTTCTTTTCTTTTTAATAAAATCATGTCCTCTGTCGAAGTTTTCTCAATTATAATAGAATTCCTTGTTAGTTTTCTAACTTATAATAGAATTCATTGTTAGTTTTCTAAATTATAATAGAATTTGTTGTTATAGGGACGGGATCTCTTATTTCAAATGGTGGTTCATATCCTATTCCATACCTTTAAATACATGTCATGTGTATTGCACTTATTATTAAATATTTTTATAAGGAAATATTTAATATACGTGGCATGTATTTAAAAGCATGGAATAGGAGATGAAACACAATTTGAAATAGGAGATCTCGTCCCGTTGTTATAAGGGTTAATTGCAAAAGCCCATGTGAGATTTGGCTCAATTATAGAAAAAATCCAGAAAAGTTTCATAATTACAAAAATCCCTTTGAGGTATTTAAACGTCTTACACCAAATTGATGGTGTTAATGGCTATTAGTCATTTTGCTCACTTCAGTCCTAAATAATATTGAAAACCCAAATTTGCCCTTATTGTATTATTCATCAAATGGATGAGATCAAAATGACCTTGGACTAATTTGTACTATTTTTTATATTATTGGGATGTAATCTTAACATTGTTCATATACATAATATTTGGTACTTTCTACTGGCCAACTGACATTTGAATATTTAGTTTTTACTATTATAAAACTCGAATCGCCTAAATTAGGCGAACTGTGTCTATTTTTCCCAAATTTTTTTTTTAGTTTTTAGGCATATATAATAATTATGGTGGTATATAATATTATCAAAATATATATTGTAATAGAATCAAATTATTTATTTATTTATTTATTTTGCATTTATAAAAATATACAAATGAGTTTGTCATATTGGGTAGCATTTTATTAATTAATAGCATTATATTTCATCTAATTTAAGCATTTTATTAATTAAGAGCATTACATTTAATCTAATTTAATTTTAAGATTTTCTACATAACAGACGCAATTTAATTTGCCTACATAGCAAAAAATCATGCTAGCTAGATATTAGCGGTGATTAATTTTTAGCTTCATTTATGTTCGAAAATTCTTTGATTACTATTAATATTATTTTATTCATATATTAGGTCAAGAATTTTATCTCCATAAGTGCACCACATGCTGGCGTTGCTTCAGTTCCTCATACTGCAAGTGCTTTCTTTACCTTTTAATCAATGGAGTCATGTTTGGACGTTAAACTTTTACTTAATATTTTTTTATATTTTATAAGATCAATGTTCTATAAAAGTATAATTCTTTTGAACATATTTAGATTAAAACATGAATGTATAAGCAGTGGCGGATTTAGAGTATCGTAAGTGGGGTCAGTTGACCCCACTTGGTCTCGTAGAGAACCTGTTTTTATACATACGAGGAATCTATAAAATTGTTGTTGACACCACTTGCACTCAACAATAGCCCCAGCTCAATTGGTGATGGGCGAAAATTCCTCACAGGAGGTTGTGGGTTCTCGAGTCCGCCTCACAGCACCTCTCTCATTTTTCGTTCCTGCACCCTGCTTGCTGCCTCTATCCTCTTCAGCCCCTCGCGTCTGTTTAAGGAAGAAAAAAAAAAAAAAGAAAAGAAAAGAAAAAGATAAAGCCCAAGCTTGAAAAAAAACCCTAAACAACAATTAAATAAAAAAAAGATAGAGCCACCCACCAATTAAATTCCATCTATTCTATATTTTTTCAAATATTTCTTTATTTTTAAATATTTACCATTTCGAATTTAGAAAAGAAGACCAAAGCCTCAAAAACTTGTAAGTTATTTGCTCTTTTATTTTATTTTTTATGTTTTGTATTGATTGTTAAGTGACTTCTTTTTATATGTAATTGATGATTTACTCTTTGATAAAAAGTTAAAATTTGTATTTAAAAATTTTGAATAATTATGAATTATTAAAGAAAAATTAATCATTATGTGAAAATTGTTTTTTCAGTGTCCACATGTCAATAGATAAATTTTTCACTGAATTCTTAAGTTTCAAAGTTGCGGTTAGTCTTCACAAAACTCGCTCCTTTTTCAAGTGTCAATTAATTGAAAAGAAATGTATTTATGAGTATTTCAGATAACGATATTATGATGACGTTTCGAAATATGAAAACTCGTACAGGACGATTAATGTATTTAAATTTTTTTATTAAATATTGATATATTTTGAATTTAATTTTTCATAATATTTTGACACCACTTACCGAAAATTTTGGATCCGCCACTGTGTATAAGATGCTTGTAAATCATATGATAAATTTGTTTACGAAATTGTTACTGTTATAAGAATGATATCCTTTTTAAAGGATAGATCCTTAAAACAATTAAAAAAAAAAAAAAGAAAAAGAAATTGCATATTAAAAATAGACATTTAGATGTCTTTAAATTACAAGTCGCAAATTAATTAGCGCTAACAAACATGTGATTAAATATATGAATATGCTAATTAACATGGGCTAGCAAATGCAATACAAATTTATACATTTTTACAATTTAGCACTAGTGCATATTAATTAGTACGACAAATCTAATAAGACATACCGAAGAGGCCCTGAGAATATTAATTTTAACCAGCTTGTAACATGGTATGTATAGCAACTCTATTACCAAGCATACATTGTCCATAATAAATATAAATAATATATTTTCTTTTCATTTGACGTTGGATCGATCTTATATGCACTCTCTGGTTTATAAGCTATTATATTCTCTACACAATCTACTCTTCCACGTATTTTCTTTCAACAATTTTTTGAACTCATTTTTGTTCTTACTTTGCAGACAGGGCCGTTTCATGCCTTAGCTAATAACATAATGGAAGCTGGGGTTTATTCTGACTATGTCCAGGTATACCACTAGTATAATCTTTCGTTTTACCATTGTCATATATGTTACATTCGAAGTTGATTTTTAAAAGATAAAAGTGTTAAAAAAAAAATCATGAAATGAAAAAAAATATTTTTTCTAATATATCTTAATTTAAGAACCGGGTAACAAGTTCGTTCTTCCTCCATAACTGCAATCTCTAATTTGCGGAAGCGGATGGCGCCCAGTGGCTATACAAAATTACCAAAGGTAAATTTCTAGCTTAGAAATAGAAATTTTGCTTGCAAGATTATAACGAATTCCCGATGGTAAAATTTTTTTTATTACTGTTTTTTACGTTTGGCAGAATATTAAAGGGTGCTTAAAAAGATGCAGATTCCTACCCAAATTGAACAATGAACGCCCCGATGGAAGAATCCCAGCTTGCAAGAAAAGGTTTAGCAGTCTCAACAATCTCGTGCTTATCATGGTAAAATTCATCCCTCAATCTCGAAATCATATTGCTATTGAAAGTAAAAACTGTAGCAGTTTATTATCCAAAAAAAAGAAAAAAAAAAAAAAAGAAATAGAGGTTGTCAAAAATCTTTTTCTTAAAGGGAGAGTGACCTCAACACTACCTAAAACTTGGTTTAACTACAACGTATCTAGTGTAGTTGCAATGTCCAAGGGAGTTGATTGCAATTTCCCAACCCATTATTCTTATAATTAGTCTAAACCCACAAGGGGGTTCAAGTAATCATCCCATCTAGGGCTTCCAGCTTGATATTCCATCAATTTATTGCACTTTGGAGTCTAATTACAATATGCAGGGAAGTTGATCGTAATTTCTTAGCCCACATGTATATTCGTGTAATTAATTCAACCTCAAAGGATATTGAAGTAATTATTCCTTTCTTATATTCATCGGATAAAATTCATTTTTTGGTAAAGCGACAAGATCCCCTCTATATCTTTCATGATTAAGAGCTTTGGAATCTGAATAAATCCATTAGATTGGATGACAGATAGCTAGTTTTTGGAACTCAGAGCAAAAAGTAAGACTACACATTTATAGTTTATCCTCAGTGGATCTTTATATTTCAGTTTATGTTTCACCAAAGTGCAAATGACACAGTAGTGAAGCCGAAAGAAATCTCTTGGTTTGGATATTACGCAGATGGGGACTCAAAAACGATTTTGCAGCCACAGGAGGTAGTCACAGCGTTGTCCTTATGATGTATAAATTTAATTAGTTCTAAACCAATAAACTTTAGGTTTTTAACTTCACATGGCAGACTAAGCTTTATACTGAGGACTGGATTGGCTTAAGAACATTGGATAAAATATGATGAGTGAAGTTCACTAGAGTGGTCGGCAATCATGTTGATATGTCTGATGCTGATATCAAAAAGTATGTTGTGCCATACCTGTAGGGTGGAAGACATCATAGATGAAGGCATGATGCTTCATAGATTATCAAAGTATAAAAACAAACAAGAAAGCAATGGTGAAGCAAAGTATTTACTAGAGTTGAGAGAACAAAGAAATAAAAGTTAATAGTTTTAGTACACAGACAGTTATAGAGTATGATAACAGAGGTTTTTGAGAACATCAACAATTCTTTATTTAAAGGCCGATAGATCTCACCAGTTTTTGCCCAACCAACTCTAGCGCCAATCCAATATAATGATTGTTGCACTTGTCGCAAACTCACTGATGTACCCAATATGAAATAATATAAAATATTTTGTAGATATATGCACATTAGTACTGCTGTCCTGATCCACCACCACAAGATGAGTACACAAGGTTGTAAATTTTGTCTTTTCACATGAAGATAGGCATCTTAATTAATAATGAAACACATTGACATCTCCCGACATTAAAAGACAGACAAAATGTGACTTCATAAGAATACACGAATGTCCAATTGATATTTCCCATTAGTGATGAACCAACTGCACTATCACCATCAGTAACTGACTTGTCACTTTTTAGATCCTTTTGATGGTCATGACAATGAACCTACAGGCATAAGAGCCTGATCATAGCTGCCTCACGGACATTTTTTAGTTGGCATATTAAATTCACATCTGCAACATATCTCATATTTAACAACATCAGATGTTTTCTAGGGGTAATATCCATGAAGTTCCGCTTCAGTTATAGCCACCATTGAGTCATCATCAAAGGTAGAAAGATCTTGTGCAGTAACAACCTTGGGCTTCAAAAAAGTGGATTAGTCAACCTATTCAACCTACTACCCTTAACCTTGGGATGGTAAAATTCCTGGATAGCCTGCAATCTAAGTTCATAATTCTTGTTAAAGAATGTAAAAGGGCCACTAAATTTGTCGCTAAAGGGAGAACCACAAAGCAATAAAGTAAGGAAAATCTCCAGTTTATCAACCAAAGCATGATGTGTCTAAGATTATATCACCTCATGCAACAAGCTCCAATGTGCCAAACTCAACCCTAACCCCCGCAACTAGTACATGTATTTGGACAAAATCTCTTTCCGAAAGGTAATTATCTTTCAACAATAAGTCCAACGGTATATCAGTTCATAAGTCATGCATGAAATCAAAACATGAGCTATTAAGAGAACTAACTTACTTTGATCTAAGATTGTAGAACACTATGTGCTAACTAGGATTATCTTTTAGATAATGAGTAATTGTGAGGCTATAATTATCTTTGTAATAATATGGGCTCTTTTTTCATTATATGCTTTAAGCACCCGATGCTGTTGGCTGACTAAGGTATATTGAGGTTAGATATTATTTCACCTCTTAGTGTATTGCGCATGGATTAATTGCTCTTAGGCATGTTTCTAGAAGCAATATGATCGCTTATCCCTTTGCCAAACCTTTTTAAGGATATATACTCCAGACATATGTTGTGGTATGGGATTATGGAAAAACTGATTTTATTGGTTTTTGAAAATATATTGTGATGAGAATATATCTACATTTTCATCTTTGGATGGTATTGGTTTCATGCATGGTTCGCCGGAACGCCGTTTTTCCTGTGGAACGGGCGTTTCGGAACGGGAACGGTGGTTGCCGTTCCTTTGTTCCGGTGTAGAATGGTTATTGTTCGAAACCTTTGAATCTGACTGAAAAATCGGTTGGAACGCCACAATAAAGCGATAAATCGGAGTGCAACGGCATTCTACAACCATGAAGGCGGTGGATGGCAGCAAAAATGGCGAAGAAGAAGATGGGACGGCTCTCTGTCTTCTTTTCCCTTGCCGGCTCTCTGTCTTCTTTTCTCTTCCTTTGAACCCTTTTGTTTTTCTCTTCCTTTCATATTTATCTCTTTCCTTTTTTTTTTTTTTTTTTTCTGTTTTCCTTTTTAATTGTATCTTCTCCCAATTCAAAAATATATTAATATAATTTTATCCTATTTTATTAATTCGATTTAGATTGACATATGTTTTTTAATTTTTATATATGGAATTGTATTAACAAATAAATATAATTTTATGTTAAGTAATATTAAGATATGAAAAATATATTAAATTAAAATAGGATAAGTTTGTATTCATGTAAAAATTTAAGTAATTTGAATTCTTGTATTTAAAATTCACACGGCAAGAAAAAATAAATATATAAAAATTGATATTGGAAATTTTCTTTTTTTTTTTTTCAAATTAAGTAAAGTACTAATCTTATTGTTCAAATATAGTAAATTAATATTTATAATTAACTATACTTAGCAGTTTATTAACATTAAGTATAAATATTTTAACTATTACATATTCCCAAAAAATGAAAATATTATAATTGGTTGTCAATAGTTTTATCCCAATATAATTTGTCAATTTTATAAGTTATTGTACTCAAAATTATGCTAAAATTACTATGAGCATTAATAGATATTTTCATATATTTTTCAGTATCTTGAACAATTTTTTGATAATTTTTCAATACTTTAATGAAAAAATACGTCGAATAGTCGCGACCGTTCTGCGACATTGCAATAGAACTGGAACGGTGGTCTTCGTTCCGACTTTCGCGACCGTTCTTGCGAACCATGGTTTCATGACACATAAATGTCCAAAGGATTTGATTGACCCACTCATATTGGCAATTGCCCTAGTGCTTTGATAGCGAAAGATGAGACTTATGATCATGTACACATCATTGAGAGGAAAGTGAGTGATACCTTTGAGCTTGTGAACAATAGGGAAAGTTAAACATATTTTAAAGTTAGCTTAGCTTAAAGGCTAAGATGAGATCATCTTTAATTGATAAAGAAGTACGTCCAAACTTCATAAAAACCTATTAGATCCCAACGTGCAAATCACTAGAAGACATTTTGGACACTGAATATTCAATGGTGCGCAGGTTAGGTGATTGGATTGCCACCGAACTAGAGTTCGTATAATATTAAGAGCATGACATGCCAAAATTTTGTGGGAGCTGCATCATAAAATGTGTGCATACTACGTGTTCTTTAGGACGACCTTTAAGAAGAGTGACTAAGTGAATCCCTACTTGTGTCACATTGTGAGCCCTTGCTTCTTTTTAGTAGTCTTTGGGACTTTGAACCGTGTCATATAGTGTGAGCTTGATCATAATATTTTAGCATGTTTCGAATGTCCACAATGAAATTCGGTCTATCAGGAGCATGTCTTGTTGGATTGTCAAGACCAAGAAAATTGGCATGAGAGGCCGAGGAAGAATGAAGATGGTAATCCACTCATGTTCTATAGTTTATAGACTGGCGGACTAAGTTACAAATTAAAGATGTTTTGATATAGTCATGAGTAAAGGTACATAAGAGAGAAAGTCAAGCTTGCTTTACTTAGCAATGAAGTATCATAGATGCTCAATCTAGTGCCACCATATGTTTGGGGTACAGATCGTGTTCCAATTTAGAGTTGAAGGGTTATGTTAGTTCGATGATAACATATTATAACTTTCCTCTTTTGTTCCCTTTTTGCTTGGTCACATGTCTTATTCCCTATATCATAGGAAGAACGTGACGTTAAGAATTTTCTATGAGAATGAGGTTTGATACTTCAAATATAGATGTGTGTGAGATGTAAACAATTCGGTTGGGTGCACGTCCACGACCTAATAAGCATCCATGTTATTGAGTCGTAGCCCATAAGTTGGAATTAATATTTAGGTGTTTTGGACTCAACGAATAGTGGAATCCGTATGTTAAAAAAACACAAACAGAAAACCCTAAGTAAATACTCTTCTCAAATAAACCTAAAAACAAATTCTCCCGTGCCGTTCTTTAAGAATCATCAATTTCAGGCTCCGAGGGTTTACGGCATGGAAGTGTGTGGAAACTCTAATACTCATCCCAGGAGTAAGAAGGACTTGTTTAGGCAATCAACAAAATGTGGAAGATCTGTTTGTATTCTGAGATTTGTAGACGAGTCAAAATATGGGTGATAGTAGATTAATTGTGAAGGTATAAAATTGATTCTCCCACTTTGATTCTTGTTTGTGGGTTGATATTTCCAATGTGTGCAAAGAATCAATTTCTGGTCTCATAACGAAAATCAATTTAGTATTCCATTGATGCATGGATGCCATTAGAGGGGTTGTAATGGTAGTTCTTGGTGTGTTTAGCGATCTGGAGAAATCATAAATAGATGTATATTGGTCGATCGTGGAACCAATGGAAGAAAATTGAAAATCAAATAAAGCTTTGAGGATAAGGGTTGGCGTACTTGGTGCGTTTTGGTCTAGAACTATATATAATTAAAAACACAATATTTACTGTTGAATGAAGTTTATTATAACATGGCATCATTTTAAATGTGTATTGGACATAATTGGAGAGATGTTGTATTGCGAGGAGCCAAATCCCATTTGGAAGTGGTCATATTGTGTATATCTGGTATGGAAAATATTTCTCACAAGTGATTGAATTGGTGATATCGAATTCACCTTGTGGATTTCGTAGAAAGATGCATTTTCTACTTAAATTCTCTTTTCATTTTGATTCCAGCGTAAGAATCTAATTGCTTGGGTTGGGGCAATGTATATTGATCAACTTTTTTGTATTATTTTAAGTTCTTATTCTCTATTACATTCTGGTATTCCAAGGGAATCCAACATCCAGTAGAACAATGAGAAGAACAATGCTGATCACGAGATCTCACAAAGAACTTGGAAGTCTCACTTTTTACTTCACGTCCTGACCTAGAAGCGATAGACTATGTTTCTTAATTTGTCTTTCTCCTTGAAGGAAAAGACCTCCTAATAGGTGAAACAAAACCGATCTTGAATATATATCATCGAACTTAAGCAAAAAGGATCAATTAGGGGTGAACTCTCAGAAACATCTTATTATAATAGGAGTGTTTGATAAAATATTTTAAAAAAGATCTTATTAACTCTCAAAATAAGATGTTAGGATCTTTTAAGTTCTTCTAAGAAAAGTAAGGAACTCTTAACTTATTTTGAAGATTCCAACACGTATCTTCAATTTTAAGTATTAATTTTAATTACAAATTGCCATTACCACACGCTATAAGTTAAATATCTTATTTTATCCAAACGCTTTATAACAACTTATTTTTACAATAAAATGTAATATTTTATAAACTCCAAAAGCATCTTATGGGATGTAAGAGCCTGCAAAATGCTTTAAATAAGCTTAGCTAGACACCCTCATAATCCGATTAGAAACAATATGACGTTTTCCATTTGACGATAGTATAACCTCGAGCCACTTGATTAAAGGAGTTGAGTGCGTCGGCACCATGGAAAATGCCTAAAATATACTTTAACATAAATTAAGCTTACTAATTACAGAAACTTATCTATTTATTTTCAATTTATTAATCATATTCTAATTACTAAATATACACAAATCAATTTGCATTATATTTTAATATATATAAAATATATTAATTATTTTATGTGCACAAATTGAGTGTACAATGAAACGTTAGTTTCCATTATGTTTGGTTCAAGGATTTTGGTTAGGAAAAGAAAAGAAAATGCTAAGAAAAATATTTTTATTTGTTTGGTTAGTGAGCAAAATATTAAGGAACAAAAAAGTTGAGTGAAAATGTGGTTTAGTTGGGGAAAGACATTTTCCTCACAAAATGGTGAGAAAAATAAAGGAAAATGTTATTTAGGTCTCTATTTTTTTTCAACACATTATGAATTCTTTCTCCTTATTTTTCCTCAATGTTTCCTTTGCATAACCAAACAAATTTGAAATTTTATATTTCTTTTCTTTTCTTTTCCTTTTCCTTTTCCTTATTTTTTTCTCAATGCTTTCTTTGAATAACCAAACAAACTTGAAATTTTATATTCCTTTTCTTTTCTTTTCTTTTCTTTTCCTTTTCAATAACATTTTTTTTTCCTTATCAAAATCCTTACATTATTATTATTATTATTATTATTATTATTATTATTATTTTGATAAATTAATCAAAATCCTTACATTATCTTTGGTTTAAGGATTTTGATGAAGCAAAAAAAATATTATGAAAAAGAAAAAGAAGAAAAAAAAGAAATATAAAATTTCAAGTTTGTTTAGTTATTCAAAGAAAACATTAAGGAAAGAATCAAAAAGAAGAAAATTCATATATGTCACTGGAGAAGAAAATATGCCTAAATAAGCTTTTCCTTCATTTTCCTCATTATTTTGTGAGGAAAATGACTTTTCTTCAACTAAACTACATTTTTCCTCAAGCCTTCCTTTCCTTAATATTTTCTTCATTAACCAAATGGGAAAAAAAAAATCCCTTAGTATTTTTTTTTCTTTTCCACCTAAATTCTTGAACCAAACATGATGTTAAATCAAACATAGTATTGGTCCTACATGGTTTTCAACTTATTGAAGTACATACACGCATACCAAATTTTGGGTGAGAACGATACATGAGTTCGTAGTGCAATTAAAATTCGACGACCGCTGCTTTGTCGAAATTGATTCTTGAGATCAAGCCATATCTCAACAGCATATTTTAGTAAAAATCTCTTTAAATACAAAATTCAAGATCATAGGATGATAACATCATTTATCGTTATCCATAAAAGATGTAAATTCCTACCTTCAGGTTTTTGAATCCATCCATAACAGCGTAGTTCATTTCTTCACCACAAGAGAAACAACATCGCTCGAGTCAAAGCGGCACATACATGAAGAGAGTTTGCTTTATAAAGTTGGTAAACAAGCTAACTAGTCATGTTATCTAGGCCCGTCAATGACTACGACAATATGAGCTTTCTCAGGGAAAAAAAAAAAAAA
>JACFYI010003614.1:375288-390956 GCA_014898755.1 Handroanthus guayacan | reverse complement strand
CCTAATTTTGTTGCCTCTCTAAAACTATATTACAATCTCAATGGATACCAATATTTATAGAAGAAAAAAGTGGCGGCCAATTGATGCTTGAAGTTTCAAGAAATGTTCTCACGTCTTCTTGGTCAAAACACAGCCTCAATTGTTGAAAGGTAAGGTGATAATCCATTTGCTAAGGCATGGCGGTGCATGGTGGTTTGGAAGAGTTTGGAGGCTTCAAGTTGTCAAAGGTTGCAACTTGCTCCTTGGTCATGTAGCTGCCGCCATATTTCTCCAAAGTCTAATCTTTAGTTAATTAAGGATTAGTTGCTTAATTAACTTAAACACAATTTTGATTGGTTGGTCAAGTTTTGCAACTATGTTTCTAGACCCACAAGTTGCATGAATGAATGGAGAACAATCTTGAAATTCCTAGAGTTAAAAACTTGCAAAGATTATCCTCTTTGAATTACAAATTATCATTTCAACAATTGGGCATCTACATTTTACTGAGAATCTTTAAAAGGGAATGGTGAAATTGATCAGAGCTTTGATCTTCCCAACATTTGAGATCCCTTATGCCTTTTTTCTTTGGAAATATGGATCTTGTCTTGTGTTTGAAGTTCTAACATTACAAATTTACAGTGGATCTTCTTTTGGCTGTAATTCACGTTCGAAGTTCTAGCATTATAAAAGTTGTCCTTGTCTTACTCTAAAATAAAACTCAAATAAAATTAAAAAAAAAATTCAAATATACATGCAAACCACCAATAGTAACAGTCTCACAAACACATTAATGAAAATGCAAAATGTTGAAAATCTAAAAAGATGAAATTATTTGTTAAAACTCCTCGAGCAGAAATGGTTGTTTTTCCTCTCTGAAAACAAGAAAAATAAAATGCCATTATCATATAAACTTTCTCAACATCTAAACTACAGAATCTCATTTTTCTCCTAGTCCAATATATTTTTTAATTGAAATATTAATCTAACATAAAGTACCATTTACTGTAGCAACCATACCATACTTAAAAACCCTTTAAACAAGAAAAAATGAAATACAAAATAAATAAAAACAATTGAGAAATAGTATGAAATGTTGTCCACAACAAGCCACCCAAAAGCCCAAAAGCAGTAAGAGTTCGTAGCCTTAATGAAGTAAATGGAAGAAATCAGATCAGCTGTTGCAACAATAAGCATAGAAAAAAACTAGATCAATATATTTGTATTATATTGTATAATAAATATGAATAATTGAAATTTGTGTAATGAATATAAATACCAAATATATTCTACATAATATCAAAACTTGTCCTTGCTGTTTTATTTACCCTTCGCTCTTGATTTCCTTATGAATTTTGCTATTCTTTCCTTCAAATTTCTTTGTTTATTCATGGTTTTTTTTTTCCTTATTTTGGTTGGTGGTGCAGGTAAACTGTTGGTGATGTTGTTTCATTGCTTCTCAATTTGAATTTCTATTTACAGCAAAAGGTATTTAGAAAATTTTAGGGTTATTTTTATTGCAGTAGAAGGATTGTTATCAATTTTTACTTTGGCCTTCAACTATTCATCATGATTTGCTTCATTTTATGCGAAATGTGCAACAACTATCTCGTACCTTAACTATAAATTCTTCCTTTATTCATATAATCACAGTAGGGATGGGAATATGTAGTTATTGCAGTTATCTTTTGTCTATTTATGCATTTAGCATAATTTCAACTTTTGTAGTGAGGTCATTGCCATTTAGAATTATGTAAACTGTATGCACTTTCATCAATTGCTTTATTTTTTTCTGCAAATTTGAAATTACCAAGGAATCAATTTTGTGTGATTGTTTGCCAATAATTTTTATCACTGACCTTGCCAGCTGGATGTTATATTTGCTTTTGGATAGTTTAGATTGTTCTTTTTTTTTTTTTTTCAAATACATTAAAACTATGTTTCTCGCGTGCATGCTATATAGTTAATGGACGATAATGATGAAAGAAGGAGAAAGTGTAACGAAAGGGTAAGATTAGCATATAGGTCAATAAGTGCTGCATATAAGGCTGATTTTCTTGAGCACTGCCGATACCAATATAGGCAATGTGTGCTGAGGTTAAAGCAGCGACCGGCTACTATTGATATATTACCAATTATTCAAAATGAATATCATGGTGAAACATAAAATAGAGTGCAGTTTTCTAAAGATTGTTGTCAATATTCACCTTCCAATGCGACAAATAATATTCAGCTTCATGATGCTGCTGAAGCATATTATGAATGCAGTACTCGCAGACAAAATGGTAAAAGTATATAAGAAGTTTTCTAGCTGATATAATTAGAAGGACTCACTTTTTTATAAGCTTTGTGTCTTGTCCCTTAAAATCCTTCTTTTCTGAGTCGAATAGAAGAGGAAGCCATTGCTGTGCAGCAAATGGCCAACCTAACTGGGTTGCTCGACTAGCGGCTGTTTTCTCTATGCCTTGAGGACTACCTGCTCCCATGAAATGTCAATATTGAATGCCTTTCAATTTTACCATGAAACTCTTTTTTTTCTATTGCTTGAACAATGAGATTTCTCTCGCGTCTATTGTTCATAACCCAATCTTAAAAAGCCTTTTCACTTATGATATTTTAGACCTTGGAATTTGCTTTAGACGAAGAGCTCGAACATACAATAACAACCTAGCATTGACATCTATAGGAATGAAAACAGATTCCTAATATTACCGGAGCAAAAGTGGAATTTATACTTTAAGAGTCAATGGACAGGTGTTACATACATTAGAGCCTTTCAATCCGTTAATGAGTTGCAAAAATGTCTACAGCTTTTCTTTGTAGATACATCTGATCAAATTGGCCCCAATTCTTTGGAAAAGTAAAATATGGAGTCACGTATTCTTGACTTACTCCTTCAGGCTTTCACAAACAATCCTTACTTTAGAATCTTCAAGCAGATGCGAACTTAGGAAAACTTGCGAAAATGTACAATTGCGCTGCATGTGAACCCTAATTTAAACCAAAAGACTCATAATCTTCCCAGTGAAGAACAAATTGTTGGTATATGGGATGAGACTTCTGACAATCCCAAGTATATGAATCGAGATATCAAAGTATATGGCTCGAATTGTCGCCCTTACCCAATATTATATTATTATGGCTGCTATGATCCTGTAACACCCTGAGAATTCCCTAAATAAAAATTTTGAATCATCAATTTTTCAAAAATTTATTCGATTTCAAAATCATAAGCATCATTTTAAAATCAAAATACGTTTCTTACACCTGAAAAATTTTCGAGCAATCATATTTCATTTTCTCGTCACATCTCGACTCAAAACGAGCCCAAAATCCCATAAAACAAGCCCATTTCATAGCCCAAAATCCTAGCCATTTTTGTTGACCAAAGAAGCATCTTTGAAATTCAAAAAAAAAAAAAAAAAAGAAAAAATAAATGAAGCTGAAATTTGAGGGCTGCTGCCGTGCAGCCCTATTCTATCACATTGGATGGGATTTTGTCCCATCCATCCATCATTTCTATGCCCCTAATCTAGCACATGGTTGGATAATTATTTTGGAAGGCTTGAATTAATAGATTCTTGCATTTTAACCCCATTTTCCTCTATAAATAAGTCCATTTAGCTCAAACATGTCTGTAGAAAATTCTCACCTTTCAACACTTAGAAAATTTCTCTCAATATACATTTGCATTTTTTTTTCCATCAAAACCGGTTTGCTTAAGGGAGATTCTAGTGTGGTGAACTCTCATTCCTATCTGTTGGTAAGTTGGCTTTAGATTGGTGATTAAGAATGTTTAATGACATGTTTGTCTAGAGCTTGACATAAGTATGAATGATTAATGTAGGTGTTGGGAACTAAGCTTGGATTAATTACATTTAACAAGTTCTAGTTTCATGAGGTTAGACTTATGGCTTCTTCAATCTCTTTATGAGCATATGCTTCTAGCTTTTTCTTGAAAGAATGAGTATGCTTTGAGTTATTGAATGTTTGATGTCCTATGATATGTTGATATTGAGAACCACGTTATGTTGTTGTCTTGTTGTTCTTGCTATAACAAGCTCTATCTCTTGAATATGTAAATTCAAAGCTTAATGAATCCTCTTGACTCTTATACCGATGCTTTGGATTGAGTTTTGAACAATGGACTATGGACTATGGAGAGAAACAAACTAAAGATTGATTTAAAACGAGAGATATGGACAAAAATCATATTATTCGACTTGAAAACGATTTTTAAAAAAATCTCAAAACTAAATTTCAAAACGACGATTGACAAATATTTTTACATGTAAGAGAACCCCAAAAATATAGTTTTGGATCAAAAATTGGAAGAAAATTAAAAGAAAAAAAATCAGAATTTCACCCGAGAGTCAGCGCTTCAGCGCGCAGAGTTAGGCGCCCCAGCGCCCACTCTCGGGCTAAACAACCCATTTTTCTTGAAGCTTGGGCGCTTAAGTAACCATATGGGTGCCCCAGCGCCCAGCTTCTACCCAAAGTTTTATTTTGAGCGCTTAGTGCCCGTTTGACCGCTCAAGCACCCATTTTCGAACCCAAACTTGATTTTTAAACCTTATTTCATAACATATCAAGTCCATATCCGATCTTTCTAACATGATTCGAGTTTTGAAATGAAATCTCTCTAGTCCATAGTTGAAAATTCTGAAATGATCGATTGATACGTGTGGCCTAGTTTGATATGTTATTTGAAATTGATGGCCAATCAATGTTGTGCCGTAATGGCCTTATTGAATGATCGAATGACCCCTTTGTTTTAAGCCTGAATGAATGAATGAATGTTGGGCCCTAGGGGTTTTCTTGGGGACTAAACTCGGGCAATTTCAGATTGTCGATTAGAACCCTTGAAAATTCCTGAATGTTGGATAATTTGGATGGATTCTGAAGGTAGAATTCTAAAGAACTATTCTGAGCACGTAGGTCGGCTGTGCTCTCTGAATGAATGATACTCCTTCGGGAGTTGGAAGGATAAGGATGAAATATATATGTTGAAGTTATAAGGGTGATAGATCTACCAAATCACTTGATTTAGTCAAATGACTTGAATGTGATAAATGTTTTCTTATATATGTTTGTATTGATCGCTTTAATTACTCCGAATTTCTTTCTAAATCACAATCTTGTCTTGTCATTAATATGCTCATTTATTTGAACTTTATATTCTTGTTTCCTGCTATAAGTTTTACTAGGTCAGTGAACTCATGACTTTATATTATCATGTAGGTTCGTGAGTAGTGACGTATGATTGATTGAAGCTCTATGATTAAGTTTTATTTTGGGATTGTACTCACTTATGTATTTTGGACCAATATTTGGTTTTTGGACTTATGGACTTAAAGAATGTATAGATTGACTGATTGTAAATAAATTAGACGATTTATGTATTTTGGGACTCTATGGTATGTAATGATATGTTGTTGAGAATCTAGTTTGGATTGTTATGTTGATCTTTTCCGAATTGGTTTTAGAATGTATCCGAATGTGAGTAGCATACCCTGGGTCTTGGGGCTGAATGCTATCAAGATTTTGGGGGGCATTATAGATCCATTGCAATATCCTTTGTTATTCCCTTACGAAGAACTAGAGTGGCATGCTGGGATTGAAAGAAATAGCTAAAGAAGAAATACGAGAGAACATTGTGTTGGTCATAATATTGTCACGCCAATTTTTTGGGGCAAAGTGTAGTTGATGTGTTGCAACATGAAAAAAAAAGGTATTCTATATACATAGTTTATAGGAATAGTTAATGATACAAAGTGTCTGTATTACAACTGTTTAACTTGAGGATCTGATTTGTGTCTAATGTTTTTAAAAATACATCAACAATTGCAGTCTATGCTCAAAACCAGAAAAGGTGGAAGAACGTTCTGTGCCGTGAGTATACTTCATATAGATGTCAAATTTGAGAACATAATCAAAGTTGCATTATTCACTCAAGTAGGCTTAGGCAGCAGTATAGCATTGATTTATACATTAAAATTGAAACTTAACATCTTGATTATTATAGGCTTAAAGGACAACAAATTGATGCCAAATCTACAAGCTTGCAAGGAATAGTTGATTCTTTGGCTAGTGATGGTGTTAATGATGCAACTCAGATTGGACGTCGAGTTGTGCTTCCCTCGTCTTTTATTGGAAAACCTCCATATATGATGAAGCGATACGTCAATGCGATGGCTTTGGTGCAGCAATACGGTAATCTATATTTATTCATTACGACAACTTGTAATTTGAATTGGAAAGAGATCAAGGATCACTTGCTACTAACTGGAACGGCACAAGATAGGCCTAATTTGGTTGCTCGTGTTTTCAAACCAAAGCTAGAGGAATTTAAGGATGAAATTGTTAAGAAACAACTCTATGGAGAAGTAACAGCATATGTATACAATGTGGAATATAAAAAACGAGGGTTGCCACATGCACATTAGATAATTATTATGAAATAACATCACAAGTTTTCCTCACCTAAGCTACATGACAAAATCATAAGTGCTGAAATACCTGATCATGAGCAACCATTGTTACGTTTTTATGTTGTCTCTCATATGATGCGTGGCCCATGTCGCCCAGCCAATCCAAAAATATTTGTATGAGAAACAAAAAATGTTAAAACAAAGTATCCAAAAGATTTTTGTGAAATCATAAGCCATGGGAAGTTTACATATCCTACCTACAAAAGGCAAAATGATGGTAAAAAAAGTGTTTGTGTGGAATACTTATTTGGATAATGGAGATGTTACTTCGTATTGCCCTTATTTATTATCAAAATCCAATTGCCATATTGATGTTAAGGCTTGCTCTGATTTTAAACTTGTCAAGTACTTATATAAGTATTTATGTAAAGGCCATGATAGAATTTATTACAATGTGGTGAATGGTGCATTTCTTAATAGCATTGATGAAATAAAGGATTATTAAAAAGGCTAATGGATATCATTTGTTGAAGCTTTTTGGAGAATTTTTGAATTTGATATTATTGAAATGTACCAACCAGTAACAGTCTTACCAATCCATTTGCCTAATAAACAATTTGGGTGTTTTGGAAGAACAACGCCTTTAAATGAAGTTTTAGAAATCCATTTATTGGTAGAACAATACTTACAGAGTTTTTTTTTTTTTTACGGATAAATGCAAATGATTAGGTTGCAAAGAATCTAAATCTTTCATACAGAGAGTTCCCCTAATTTTTTGTTTGGGAACAAAAGAAAAGAAGATGGAAATTGAGTAAAAAACAAATTGGCTGGGGAAGATTGGCTATTGTAGATCCTTCGAAAGGAGAGCGATACCTTTTGAAACTTCTTTTGTTTGATGTTCGAGCGCCTACATCACATGAACATTTACTATCTATTGAAAATCATTTTTACACCGCTACTTTGCACAGAGACCTCTTACAAACTCATATATATGCAAAGCAATGCATTGAAGAAGCATTAGATTTTCAAATGCCTTCAGCCCTTCAAAAGCTATTTGCAATTTTGTTAGTTCATCAGTCACCTCTAGATCCAAAACTACTTTTTGACAAACTTTTCTTGGTTTTGACAGATGATTTATCGTGCAAGTCAATCATTTCAAACTTTGACTTGTGAATAAAGGCTCTACATAGCATAGATAAATGTCTAATGTGTATGGGCAAATCTATCAACGATTTTGGATTACAGCCAAATTTCTAGCATTTGACCGAAGAGGAAAACTTCACGAGAGAGCTCTCTTATGAAAGAAATATCCCTATTCTTGTATAGATATTTGCTAGTGTATGTAAGAAAAAGACGTCACATAGCTCTGGCCGTTGCCTCTTCAAGAGTTGCTGTATCTTTATTAATAGGCAGTCGAACAACACACTCACGTTTTAAGCTCCTATTAATCCAAATGATAAAAATGAAGCAAAAATTAGCAAGCAATCAAGCTTAGCAAAGATTATATTAATTACTAAATTGATCATTTGGCATTAAGCTTCTATAGCTAATCGTAAAATTATAGAAGCCTTTAAGAGATTGTTGAAAGATATCACTGATAAACGTGATGAGTTGTTTGGAGGAAATGTTAAAGTAGTGCCCCGCAGCCAATTAGATTTAGCTTTATAATTACTGCTCTTGTATAAATAGTCTTATTTTTTCAATATAAATAAAATGGCAATCTTTTTCATATTCTCGTAGATTGTCTTATCAACAATTGATATGGAAGAAGTCCTCTAGATCATATAAGGCTATGAGGTTAGGCCACACATATGATGGTGATCATGAAACTAGTCTCTAGATGTTTTGATCTTAAATTCTCCAAGTCATAGAATCTTTGATACGAGGGCATCTTAGATTCGGATAGACTTGCACTAACGATGCATGATTCAAGGAGTTGAATCATTGTCCCGTTTCATAGGTAATTGATGTAGTTGACACCGGTACATGTTAGTGGGTACTTGTTACAAGAACAAGTTTACTGAGAGACCCAACATAGAGAATTCCATAAGATAGCCGTAGTGGCATTAGGTGATAGATTATTCTCTATTTTAGATAATGCATATAATTAGTCCTTAGACTTGAGGGATCATGGTAACTTTATGATAGGTCCTTGTTCTTTAATGTGCGTCTCGATCACTGATCAATAGATTATATAAGGTACACGTTGGGTGCAAGCGATCTATGCACAGAGGTTTGTGAGTTCCAAAAAAGGATCTGTTTTCTCGTCTTGATGAACGAGTATAACTCCTATGTTTTCTATGATGATTCAATTCAAGAAAATTCTTGCGTAGGGTGGTTTGTCGATTTGGAAAAGAGTTTTCAAAGTCGAGGACACAAACAAATCAATCATTAAGAATAGATGCATAGTTATTGGGCTATTAGGGACGTCGAAAATATCTTAACCCTAGGCTGCAATCGGGAGATGAAAAACGGAGGGACCATATTTGTATGGCACGAGTAAGTAGGCTAGGTTCGCACCACAATTAATTCACCAATAAATTAGGCTCCATAGCCTTATGGTTAAACATCGACTATGGAGATTGGGTAATATAAAATTAATAGAGATTAATTCTATAAGTAAGTAGTTAAATAGTTTAATTAATTGTAAATCGTAAAAGTTACAAGCCCATATCTAATTAATTGATGAACCTAATGGGTCACATACCTTCTTTGATTTAGTCACGGCATGAATCTAAGTGGAGATTCTCTAATTACATTAGAGAAAATCGCCTAAATTGGATTTAGGCAAATATAGTGAGATTTTGACTAAAAGTCAAAATGTTTGACCAAATTCAAAATTGGTATTCTTGAATAGATTAATTTGAAGAGTCAAATTATTCTAATTGAATTAATAGTTAATTTAATTCAATTAATTTCAATAGTTGAATTAATTGATTCAAGAAGATAATTTAAATTTGGAGGCAAAATAAAATTAGGTATTTAAAGTTAATTGGAATCTATGTAGTACTTTAATTAAATAGTTAATTAAAATGCCACATATATTGCAATTTGGATGCCATGTAGGCTAAGATATTTTGAAAAGAAAAATCTAGATTCTTCCTTCCAAAATCACCTCGCCAACTAGGCATCCAAGTGGGCAAGGATCACACTTTAAATACCACATGATAACCACCTCACACCTTTACACACACACACACACACACATATTTTCGGCCATTGCATTATTTTGCAGCTGAAATTTTAGTTTCCCTTCAACTCTCTCATCTCCTCTCACATTCTCTCATAGATTCATACTTAGATCTAGTCTCTAACCATAGATCTTGAGTGATGATCAAAGAGGAAGAGTGGATCTTCCATTAGAGGGCAAATCTACTTGAAATTGAAGATCAAAAGTTGATCAACTACAACACACCTCACGGCGTTCTCATTTTTGGAGATTCATTTTCGGACTTCTTGAAGTTTTTGGTGGGCGATTTGAAGATCTAATTGGAGAATTGGATTGAATTCATCAAAAGTTGGTGAAGATCAAGGCATTGGAAAAGATCAAGTGGTTGATCAAAAGAGGAGAACATATTTCGGTTCCTTGAAAGTTTTCAGTCAAAGCTTGGAATCGTTGGATCAAGGTTGGTTCTCTTATCTCTAATCTAAATTCTAGACTCATATGAGGATCCTATGAAGATTTATGCATTAATTGATAGTGATAAATTATTATTTTTGCTGCATTTAATTTTTGTTTTAGCCTAATCTTCACTTTCAAGTGGTATCCGAGCCAAATCATATGAGCTAGTTTTTAAATTCATTTAAACATTGATTCATGTGATGGATTGATGTTAAATCTAGTGATATTGATTCAATCTAAGGAGTTGGAGATCACTAGATCTTATGTGTGGCTTGGATCTATGTGAATGATGTGATAATTGATGCTATATATTGATCTAGCATGTTTTAGATTCAATATGATTGAATGATTGGAGTTGTTGGTGTTGATCTTGTGATTATGTGTGGAATTAATGTTAATTACTAAAATTAATTATTTTAAAATTGTTTTAAAACTCATATGAGATCAATATACATGTATTAGATTAGATCTAGTATGGTTTGGATCAAAAACTGATTAATTAGAGCATAAACAATGTGTTAAGAACATGGTGTTTCTGGAAAATCGAGCACAGCTAACTCTTAGGTTTGATATGTTTTCATGTATCAAATGGCTTTGTTTTTGTTCTCTTTAATGTTTTGAGTCATCTACCGTGTGTTGAAAACCTATGGTTTAAATTTGGTGATTTTTGGAGTTAAGGATGATTTTTTAAAAATCTTAGAACATGCACTGCCATTCAGACCCGAAAGCTACCTAATCTGTGCATTGACCTTGCTGAATGAAAATCATTTCATGCTCTAATTGATATTTTTTTCATGTTCTTTGATTTTTTGAGTCATCTACAATGAGTTGGGAACATATGGTTCAAATTTGGTGATTTTTGGATTCAAAAAAAATTTATTAGAATTTGTGGAACGGGAGCTGCCGGTCAGACCTGAGGTAAATTATGAATTAGCCAATTGAAATTCTAATGAAGTTTTGATCCAAATTTTAATGTAATTTGATCTCCCATGGTGTTTTAAATCAATCCCAAGTTCTTGGAGGGTTTTAACAACCTTAAGATGATTTAAAAATAAGTTTAATTCCACAGTTAATTGATAATTTACATTAAACAATTTCCAGTGGCAAAAGAGTGGTATATGATGCACTAATTTGCTTTTAATTATATATTCATGTGATGAATTTTTAATTAATTATTATTTATTTAATTTCAACCATTTATGTGATGGATGTTTGATGTTGAATGGATGTATGGAATGATTATGAGCCTCATTAAAATGATTTTAATGATTTGATTTATTGATTGAGTTTGTAATTAAATGAGGCTTGCATGCCCCCTTTCCATCTTGTAATGAGAGTAGATTTAGGATGGCGAGGTCTTCTTTTTCTTTTGATTGAAGGCTATGTGTGCATGGTATATTATGTAATCAAGAAAAAGAAGATAAAAGAGTTTAAGACATGAAAGCTATGTATACATAATGATACTTATATAATAGATAGGATCTATTCATTTAATTACTCACCTTGAATCACTAAGTAATGCATTAATAGCTCTAAGTGCATTATTTAGTCAATGCTCATAATCATCCACCCTGTGAACATGCTAGGTTGTTTTATTTACTTATTTATGATTATTATCCTTGTGAAGTATAGTGATGCATGCTTAGGATAGATAACCTAAATGAAAGTAAATAAATATTGATGAGGTCTTAGCACTTTTTCGAAATAAAACCCTTGCTTAGAATGTCTAAGTATTTTTCATAAGAAAAATTTTATTAAGTTATAATGGATAAATTAAATAAGATTTAATGTTCCATGCCTTTCATCAATAAGTAAGTGACATAAGATGCTACTGGGTGAGCACGTTGGCTACGTCTCGTGAGGCGTCCCTACTTGGAAAGCTATGATCACTACTTCAAGTATGTGATTCTTTTTTAATTAGTTCAATTGTGGCATTGGATACGTCTCGTGGGATGACCATAATTGAGTTTATTGTAAAGAATAATTGGTGGGTCAAACTTAATATTGAATCGTATAGATGGCTACGTCTCGTAGGTCTATACGAAAGATAAGGCAAAATAATTTTAGGGGTTGCATATTTGATGCAATTGGTAAAGTTAGTTATCTATCTAAAGAGTTATTTGTAGATGGCTACGTCTCATGGGTCTATGAATAATTCTTAAAGGCTTTAAAACCCATTAGGAAATATAATTTCCTAAATTTTATGAGAGGGCATAAAATTTTGTGGGAGGTAACTCATGATATAAGAATATATCATGTTTAAAAATATTACACGAATAAATGCTCATATTCTCTTCTTCGTTTTTGTAAACTTTTGAAATCAAAGTCAAATAGCTAAAAATCCACTTTTCATAATTTTGGAAGCGAATAAACTCACCGGTCCCAACTATGGTGATTGGCTTTGAAATTTAAAAATTGTGCTTAATTCCAAAAAGAGGACTTATGTTTTGACTCAAAGTTCCCCCGATATCATCCTCGATGATGCAACGGAAGACATATCGAAAACCATCAATTGTTGGCGGGAAGATCATCTTCAAACTCGATGTTTAATGTTGGCATCAATGTCAAGTGAGCTCCAAAAATCTCACGAGCACATGAAGTATACTAGTGAGATACATATGCACTTGGAGGAGTTATACTTGGTGAAAACACGTTATGAACATTATAACACCTCCAAGGAATTGTTTATGGCATGAATGGTTGAGGGATCAAGTGTTCACAAGCATGGTTTGAAAATAATTTCTTTAATTGAAAAGTTCGGGAAACTTGATGTTGTTATGGATAATGATCTTTACATAGACTTGATCCTTCAATCATTGCCAAGCTTATTTGACCAATTCGTTATGAATTTCAACATGAGTAAACTCGATGTGACAGTTAACGAGTTAATTAATATGCTTGTCACGGGCGAGTCTACTATGAAAAAAGACAAGATGGTATTAGTTGCTTCAACTTCTAAAGCCCATAACGGCAAGACAGGAAAAATAAAGAAGAAAAGTTCTTCTTCTAAAGGGAAACAAGTTCCAAAGCCGTTGGGTGGAATAAAAAAGAAACCAACACCAAAAAAGACAAATGCTTTTATTGTGGAGAAATTGAATATTGGAATAGGAATTGTAAGAAGTATTTGGTTTCTTCGAAAAAGAGTATGTTCTTTGTTGAAGTTAATCTTTCGATTAATGGTGATACATGTTGTAACACCCAAAAATTCCAAAATAAAATTCTTGAATTCCTAATTTATAGAAAATGTATTTGATTTTAAAATCGAGCTTCATTTTAAAACCAAAACACATTTCACGCCTTCGAAAATATTTTGAACCAATACGTTTTAATTTCACGTCACATTTCGACCCAAAAACAAGCCCTGTTGGCCTATAAAATAAGCCCAAAACATGACCCAAACCCTAGCCACTTATTTTCACTAAAATGAGCCCAATTGAAATTTAAAAAATAAAAAAATAAAAAATAAAAAATAAATAAAAGAAAATGAGGGCTACAGAAGCCCAGCCGAAAAGCAGCAGCTTAACTGCCCTATGGATGTGATTCACATCTATCCATCCATCCTAGCATGTCTAACAAGGTTGGCTAAGCAATAGATAATTGTTCTAGAGGGCCTCAACTTTTAAATTTCTTCATTTTGACCCCAATTTGTCTCTATAAATAAGCCTTGTGATGGTCACAAAATTTCTGCAGAAATTTGGACTCCCTTCATACTTAGCATTTTCTTAAATCAAAGAACAAACATTATTTGCATCATCTACTCCACAAAACCGATTTTTGCTTAAGGGGATTTTTGTGTGTGAGCTTATCCAACTCCTGGTAAGTAGCTTATAAGTATGATTTTAGTATGATTAATGTAATGAAAATATAGGGCTTGATATGAATATGTATACGGTTATAGGTGTGGATTATAAGCTTGGATCACTCTTATTTTCGGGATTAAGCTCTTAAAGGTAAGATTTATAACTTCTTCCCTTCTCCATGAGCATATGTTTCTAGCTTTCTCGTTGAATAATCGAGCATGCTTCAAGTTATCGAATATATGATGTCCTTTGATGTGTTGAGCATATGAACTCATGTGGTTATTTGCTATTCTTGCCTATTCATGCTCAAATCCTTGATTATGTAGATCCTATACTAAATAAATCATTCTTGACTCTTACATTGATGTGTGGGATTGAGTTTTGAATAATGGACCATTGACTAAGAGGAGAAACAAACTAAAAATTTGATTAAAAATAAAGGATATGGACAAAATCGTATGTTTTGACGTTGAAACGATCTCTTAAAAAATTTCAAAACCAAAAATTGAAATGATATTTTATAAATGTTTTTCCGTATATGAGAATCTCAAAAATAAAATTTTGGATCAAAAATTCAAAGAGAATCAAAAGATGAAAAATCGGATTTCAACCCGAGAGTCAACGCTCAAGCGCGCATTGTTGGGTGCCCAAGTGCCGGCTCTCGGACCAAAAGACCAAGTTTTTTCAGCGGCGCGGGCGCTTAAGCGCCAATATGGGTGCCCCAGCGCCCAGCCACTGTCCAAATTTTGTAGTTTCAGACCCAACTTGATTTTTTGTGTTTTAAATCCCTATTTTTTGACATCTTGAGTCCATATCCAATCATTCTAATGTAATACAAAGTTTTAAAATGAAATCCCACTAGTTCATAGTCTAATTTTCGAATGATTGATTGATTGAATACGTTTGGCCTATTTGAAATGTTATTGATATTGTTGGCCATAGAACGTATGCCACGCTGGCTTATTGATTTATTGAATGTCCATTTCATTTCTAAACCATACGATTGATTGAATATGGGCCTTGGGGAGTTTCTTGGGGACCGAATTTGGGTAATATCGGATTGTCGACTAGGACCTTCGAAATCCCTGATTATTGGGTAGTTCGGATGAATTCTAGAGGTAGAATTCTGAAGCACTACCCTAAGCACGTACGTCGGCTATGCTTTTTGACTGATTGTGCTCCTTCGAGAGTTAGAGGGATAAGGTGAAATGTTTATGTTAAAGATATAAGGGTGATAGATCTATCAAATAGCTTGTTCAGCCTATTGACTCGAATGTGATGTTTCTGATATGTATATATGTGTATTGATTGTCTTGATTGTCTTGACTTGTTATCCAAATCACATTCTTATCATATCATTTGTTTTGCTCATGTTCTTTGAACTCTTATCTACGTTTGCGTACTATAAATTTTACTGGGTTAGTGGACTCATGACCCTATTTAACATGTAGGTTCTGGAAATGTGAACGAATGAATGATTGAGGCTTGATAGAATGTAATAGCTTGTTTTGGATTGCAAATTGTTTTGTAAATTCCGAATTTTGTATAGCTTTTGGAACTCTTGGACTTAGAAATGTATTAAGGAATGGATTGTAATGATAAGTTGATGTATTTTGTATTTTGGAACACTTGGCTTGTAACTTTATATTTTGGAACTTAGCTTGTTTCGTCTTATCGTTATCTTCGGGAGTTAGAATGATTATGTTATGAATTTCTGAATCGGATTTAGATCGTATAGAACACGAGTGATGCACCTTGAATCTCGGGTCCGTACATCCCCGAGATTTTGGGGGGCGTCACAGGTGGTATCAGAGCCTAGGATAAGAAACCCTGTTG
>JACFYI010003614.1:362476-373918 GCA_014898755.1 Handroanthus guayacan | reverse complement strand
CATCCATCCTAGCATGTCTAACAAGGTTGGCTAAGCAATAGGTAATTGTTCTAGGGGCCTCAACTTTTAAATTTCTTCATTTTGACGCTAATTTGTTTCTATAAATAAGCCCTATGATGGTCACAAAATTTCTGCAGAAATTTGGACTCCCTTCATACTTAGCATTTTCTTAAATCAAAGAACAAACATTATTTGCATCATCTACTCCACAAAACTGATTTTTGCTCAAGTGGATTCTTGTGTGTGAGCTCATCCAACTCCTGGTAAGTAGCTTATAAGTATGATTTTAGTATGGTTAATGTAATGAAAATATAGGGCTTGATATGAATATGTATACGGTTATAGGTGTGGATTATAAGCTTGGATCACTCTTATTTTCGGGATTAAGCTCTTAAAGGTAAGATTTATAACTTCTTCCCTTCTCCATGAGCATATGTTTCTAGCTTTCTCGTTGAATAATCGAGCATGCTTCAAGTTATCGAATATATGATGTCCTTTGATGTGTTGAGCATATGAACTCATGTGGTTATTTGCTATTCTTGCTATTCATGCTCAAATCCTTGATTATGTAGATCCTATGCTAAATAAATCATTCTTGACTCTTACATTGATCTGTGGGATTGAGTTTTGAATAATGGACCATGGACTAAGAGGAGAAACGAACTGAAAATTTGATTAAAAATAAAGGATATGGACAAAATCGTATGTTTTGACGTTGAAACGATCTCTTAAAAAATTTCAAAACCAAAAATTGAAATGATATTTTATAAATGTTTTTACGTATATGAGAATCTCAAAAATGAAATTTTGGATCAAAAATTCAAAGAGAATCAAAAGCAAAAAAATCAAATTTCAACCCGAGAGTTAGCGCTCAAGTGCACATGGGCGCCCAAGCGCCGACTCTCAGACCAAAAGACCAAATTTTTTTCAGTAGCGCGGGCACTTAAGTGCCCAGCCACTGTCCAAATTTTGTGTTTTAGGTGCTCAGGCGCCCGTCTGCACGCCCAAGCGCCCAGTTTCAGACCCAACTTGATTTCTTGTGTTTTAAATCCCTATTTCTTGACATCGTGAGTCCATATCCAATCATTATAATATAATACAAAGTTTTAAAACAAAATCCCACTAGTCCATAGTTTAATTTTTGAAATGATCGGTTGATTAAATACGTTTGGCCTATTTGAAATGTTATTGATATTGTTGGCCATAGAACGTATGCCATGCTGGCTTATTGATTTATTCAATGTCTATTTCGTTTCTAAGCTATACGATTGATTGAATGTGGGCCCTTGAGAGTTTCTTGGGGACCGAACTTGGGCAATATTAGATTGTCAACTAGGACCCTCAAAATCCCTGATTGTCGGGTAGTTCGGATGAATTCTGGAGGTAGAATTCTGAAGCACTACCCTAAGCACGTACGTCGGCTGTGCTTTTTGAATAACTGAGCTCCTTCGGGAGTTGGAGGGATAAGGCAAAATATTTATGTTGAAGATATAAAGGTGATAGACATACCAAATAACTTGTTCAGCCTATTGACTCAAATGTGATAAATGTTTCTGATATATATATATGAATATTGATCATCTTGATTGTCTTGACTTGTTATCCAAATCATATTCTTGTCCTATCGTTTGTTATGCTTATGTTCTTTGAACTCTTATCTATGTTTGCATGCTATAAATTTTACTGGGTCAGTAGACTCATGACCCTATTTAACAAATAGGTTCTGGAAACGTGAACGAATGAATGATTGAGACTTGATAGAATGTAATAGCTTGTTTTGGACTTGCAAATTTTTTTGTAAATTTCAAATTTTGTATAGCTTTGGGAATTCTTGGACTTTGAAATGTATAAAGGAATGGATTATAATGATAAGTTGACATATTTTGTATTTTAGAACACTTGGCTTGTAACTTTGTATTTTGGAACTTAGCTTGTTTTGTCTTATCGTTATCTTTGGGAGTTAGAATGATTATGTTATGAATTTCTGAATCGGATCTAGATCGTATAGAACGCAAGTGATACACCTTGAATATCGGGTCCGTACATCCCCAGGATTTCGGGGGGCGTCACACATGGGTATTTGATACCACATGTGGTTCTTATCTTTGCAAGTCATTGCAGGGCATATAGTGGCCAAAAAGGCTAAGTAAAAGGGATATGATCCTTAAGATGGAAAACAATGCAAGAGTTGACGTCGAAGCCTCAGGCTTAGTTACTTTAGCTTGTGATAATCAAAAGTTGGAATTAAATAATTGTCTCTTTGTACCGTCTTTATTAAAGAATATCATTTCGATCCCAATGTTGGACAAAGAAAATTATGAATTTTCTTACAAGAATGAAAAATATTTTCTTTCTAAAGATGGTTCTTTAATTGTTACTGGTACACTGACCAATAAGCTTTACACCATAAATTCTAACTATACAAATTCAACAAGAGAATAAAAGAAAATCGGATGACCATAACCAAGCATACTTGTGGCACGCTAAACTTGGGCACATTTCCAAAAATAGGATAAGTAGGTTGGTTACCTCAGGGTCACTTTCTATAAGTAACATTGAGGAGTTACCGACTTGCAAGTCTTGTTCGAAGGGAAAGATGACCAAGTCACCGTTTGTTGGACAACTGGAACGTGCCACCAAACCGTTAGAACTAGTTCATACGAATATATGCAAGCCATTAAAAGTTATTGCTCAAGGTGGTTATAATTACTTCATTACGTTTACCCATGATTATACACATTTTGGACGGGTGTTTCTTATGAAGAATAAGTTCGAGGCCTTTGAAATGTTCAAAATATATAAGAATGAAATAGATGTACAGCTCGAACTAAGTATAAAAACTCTTCAATTCGATCGAGGAGATGAATACTTAAGTGACGAGTTTCTTGGTTATCTAGAAGAGAATGAGATTCTCTCACAGTGAACTCCTACTACACCACAGTTGAATGGTGTGGTAGAATGTAGAAATTGTACCTTGTTGGACATGATACGATCTATGATGAGTTTCACAAATCTGCCTCTTTCATTTTGGGACTATGCCTTCGAAATGGCAGCAAAGTTACTTAACATAGTACTTTCTGAGTTGATGTCTAAAATACCACATGAGGTGTGGTATAACAAAGCACTCTCGTATACTTATTTGAAGGTATAGGGTTTTCCTGCCTATGTCAAGAGACTAGTGGGAGATAAATTGGATGCTAGATCTACCTTATGCAAGTTTGTGCATTACCCTAGAGAGTTTGTGGGTTATTAATTCTCTAATCCTTCGGAACAAGATACGTTTGTTTCGAGAAATACCTCCTTCTCGGAGAAGAAATTTCTATTACATAGAAAAGGCGAAATCATGGAACTTGATGAAGTTCACAATCAAGAAGAAAACCCACAACCAATAAAAGCAAATGAACCTCAAAGCACACAACTTCCCAAAAGGTCTGAACGAATCAAAAGAGAGTTCGAAAGATTTGGATTTTTTTATGAGACCGATCAATCAGATAGTGATCCAAAGACCTATGAGGAAGCCATGTTAGACATGGATTCGAGATACTGGCAACAAGCTGTGCAATTCAAAATAGACTCCATGTATTCTAATAAGGTGTGGACCTTAGTTGATCCACCAGAGGGTATAGTACCCATTAGGTACAAATAGATCTTTAAGTATAAGTTAGGAGTTAATAGAGAAGTTGTAACATATAAGGCGAGATTGGTGGCCAAAGGATATACCCAGGGATCGGGTATAGACTTTGAAGAAACTTTCTCGCCTATTACAATGCCTAAGTCCATTAAGATTTTGCTTGCCATATTTGCATATTATGATTATGAGATATGACAAATGAATGTGAAAATCGCTTTTCTTAACGATAACCTCGATAAAGAAATTTATATAGAGCAACCAGAGGGCTTCACATCCAAGGGAAGCGAGCAAAAGGTTTGCAAACTCCAAAGGTCCATTTATGGATTTAAGCAAGCATCTTGAAGCTGGAACATACGTTTTGATGAGATAGTCAAAGGATTTGGCTTCATAAAAAATGTGTATGAGCCTTGTGTGTACAAGAAATATAATGGGAGCACGGTGCAGTTTTTAGAACTTTATGTTGATAACATCTTGCTCATTAGGAATGATATGGGACCATTAGAGTATACTAAAATATGGTTATCTACACAATTCTCTATGAAAGACTTGGAAGAGGCATCTTTTGTATTAGGAATACAGATCTATAGAGATAGATCAAAAAGATTGCTAAGGCTCTCCCAAAGTCCGTATATAGATAAAATACTAAAATGGTTTAATAATGGAAGAATCCAAGAAAGGATTTCTTTCCATGAGACATAGATTGCATCTCTCTAAGTCTATGACCCCAAAGATGGAAAAAGAGAGACGTTGGATGTTTAGCATACTTTATGCCTCTGCTATAGGAAGCATAATGTATGTAATGCTATGTACAAGATTGGATGTAGCGTACACTCTGAGCGTTAAGAGCTGCTTTCAATCCAACCCCGGTGAGAGTCACTGGAGTGCTGTAAAAACAATCTTAAGTACTTAAGAAAAACTAAGGAATTATTTCTCATCTATGGCGGTGGAGAATTGAAACTCGAAGGATTTTCGGATTCTAGCTTCCAATCCGATGTAGATGACAGCAAATCCATTTCAGGATTTATATTTTGCCTTAATGGCAGCTCGGTAAGTTGGAAGAGTTCCAAGCAAGATACCACGGTCGATTCAACCACTGAGGTTGAGCATATAGCAGCATTGGATGCTGCAAAAGAAGGTGTTCGGATAAAAAATTTCATCCAAGAGTTGGATGTAGTTTCTAGCATGGCCGAGCTAGTTGTTATCTTCTGTGACAACAATGGAGCCTCGCGCAAGCCAAAGAGCCAAGATCTCATCAGTGATACAAGCACATAATGAGGCGTTATCACTTGATCTAGGAGATCATTGATAAAGGCAACATTAGAGTGGAAAGCGTTGCCTCAAAAGAGAATGTAGCAGATCCACTAACTAAGCCGCTTACCTAGAAAGTATTTGAGAGACATTTTGAGAAGATAAGCCTAAGGATTATAAGTAATTGGCTTTAGGGTAAGTGTGAGATTGTTAGAATAGTGCCCCGCAGCCAATTAGATTTGGCTTTATAATTACTGCTTTTGTATAAATAGTATTATTTTTGCAATATAAATAAAATGGCCATCTTCTTAATATCCTTGTAAATTTTCTCATCAATAATCGATATGGAAGAAGTCTTCTAGATTATATAAGGCTACGAGGCTAGGTTACGCACATGATGGTGATTATGAAACTAGTTTTTAGATGTCTTGATCTTAAATTCTCAAAGTCATAGAATTTTTGACACGAGGGCATCTTGGATTTGGATAAACTTGCACTAACGATGCATTATTCAAGGAGTTGAATTATTGTCCCATTTCATAGATAATCAATGTAGTTGACACAGGTGCATGTTAATGGGTACTTGTTAGAAGAATAAGTTTACTAAGAAACCCAATATAGAGAATTCCATAAGATAGCGTAGTGGCATTCGGTGATAGATTATTCTCTATCTTATGATAGTGCATATATTATTCCTTAGACTTGAGGGATCATAGTAACCTTATGATAGGTACTTGTTCTTTGATGTGCATCTCGATCACTGATTAGCGAATCATATAAGGTGCACGTTGGGTGCAAGCTATCTACGCATAGAGGTTTCTGAGTTCCAAGAAAGGATTTGTTTTCTCGTCTTGATGAATGAGTATATCTCCTACGTTTTCTATGATGATTCGATTCAAGAAAATCCTTGCGCAAGGTGGTGTGTCGATTTGAAAAAGAGTTTTCAAAGTTGAGGACATAAACAAATTAATCGTTAAGAATAGAAGCATAGTCATTGGGCTATTAGGGACACCGAAAATATTTTAACTCTAGGCCGCAATCGGGAGATGGAAAACGGAGGGACCATATTTGCACGACACGCATAAGTAGGCTAGGTTCGCACCATAATTAATTTATCAATAAATTGGGCTCCATAGGCTTATGGTTAGACATCGACTATGGAGATTAGGTACTATAGAATTAATAGAGAATAATTCTATAGGTAGTTAGTTAAATGATTTAATTAATGATAAATTTTAAAAGTTACAAGTCCATGTCTAATTAATTGATGAATCTAATAGGCCACACACTTTCCTCGATTTAGTCACAGTATGAATCTAAGTAGAGACTCTTTAATTGGATTAGAGATAATCACCTAAATTGGACTTAGACAAATATAGAGAGATTTTGACTAAAAATCAAAATATTTGACCAAAGTCAAAATTGGTCTTCTTGAATAGATTAATTTGAAGAGTCAAATTATTCTAACTGAATTAATGATTAATTTGATTCAATTAATTTCAATAGTTGAATTAATTAATTCAAGAAGATAAGAAAAAATAAAATTAGGTATTTAAAGTTAATTGGAATCCATGTAGTACTTTAATTAAATAGTTAATTAAAATGCCACATAAATTGCAATTTGGATACCATGTAGGTTAAGATATTTTGAAGAGACAAATCTAGATTCTTCTATCCAAAACCACCTTGCCAACTAAATATCCAAGTTGGCAAGGATCACACTTTAAATACCACATGATAGCCACCTCACACCTTTACACACACACACACACACACATATTTTCAGCCATTGCATTATTTTGCAGTTGAAATTTTAGTTTCCCTCCAACTTTCTCATCTCCTCTCACATTCTCTCATAAATTCATACTTGGATCTAGTATCTAACCATAGATCTTGAGTGATGTAACAGAGGAAGAGTGGATCTTCCATTAGAGGTGTAAATCTACTTGAGATTGAAGACAAAAGGTGATTAACTACAACACAACTCATGACAATCTCATTTTTGGGGATTTATTTTTGGACTTCTTGAAGTTTTTGGTGGGAGATTTGAAAATCCAATTGGAGAATTGGATTAGATTCATCAAGAGTTAGTGAAGATCAAAGCATTGGAATAGATCAAGTGGTTGATCAAAAGAGGAGAACATATTTCGATTCCTTGAAGGTTTTTGGTCAAAGCTTGGAATCATTGGATCAAGGTTGGTTCTCTTATCTCTAATCTAAATTTAGGCTCATATGAGGTTTTTATAAAGATTTAGGCATTAATTGATAGTGATGAATTATTATTTCCACTGCGTTTAATTTTTGTTTTAGCTTAATCTTCACTTTCAGGAAAGGTTGTAGTTTTTTTGGGTGACCTTAGGCAAACATTGCTTGTAGTTCCTCATGGTATAAAATCACATATGATACGTGCAAATTTTGTTGCGTTAAGCTTTGGCCTCAAATAATCAATCTAAAATTAGAAGAAAATATTAGAGCTAAAGAAGGTCCTTCATATATAGCATTTTTGTTAAGAGTTCGTGACGTTGTCAAACCATTTGATTTTGAGGACAACATTATAATACCAGATAACATTTTTTTGCTTTTTATGGACCGTGAAACATCTTTGATCGCCTTAATTAATTATATATTCCCTGTCGTTGAATCCTTTTTCTATGAAGCATATAATTTAATTAATAGAGCAATTTTAACACCAAAGAATGATTGCATGATTGAAATAAATAATATAGTTTTTTGAAAAATTACCTAATATAGCCAAGCACTACATAAGTTTTAATAAAGCTACGAATCCACAAGATCAAGCCCAGTATAAAGATTTATTTTCTTCTGTTACGTCTAGCGGTTTGTTGCCCCATGACCTTATTATCAAAGAAAATTGCCCAGTCATGTTGTTAAGGAACTTAAATCCAGTTGAAGGATAATGTAATGGAATAAGGTTAATATATCGAAAGTTGGGTGAAAACTTATCCAAGCTAAAATTGCAACCTAAGATCATAGAGGAAAAGTTGTTTTCATACCTTGCATTCCTTTGGAATGTGATGATAAAAAAAAATGCCCAATCTCTTTCCAAAGATTCCAATTTCCTATTCGTCCATGCTTTGCTATGACAATTAACAAAGCACAAGGCCAAACTTTAGATTTTATTGGCATATATTTACCTTGACTAGTTTTCTCACATGGCCAATTATATGTTACTTTATCATGTGCAAAAAAAAGCTGCATCGATCAAAGTTCTCACTGAGCCTCTTGTTGATAATAATGACAGTAGGCAATAATACACAAAAAACATAATGTATGAAGAAATATATAATATGCTTGGCAGAGGTTTGAATGCTAACTTTAATGCATTTTTTCGTACTTATATTGGAGCCATGATTAATGATAGTGGATTCTGTATTCTAATTTATATGAAAGCAAATTAAACATATCTACCTTTTATTATATGTTAGCCAGTTTGTCTGCATACAATTATACATTTCAATATCATGATCCTAAAACATTTCCATTGTAGGGGTTGCATAAGATGGCACAAATATCGTTTCATATCAATGATGTAATGCCGGCTTTGGCCAATTGGAGTGTCAAAGTGCTCGTGCAGGCTAAAGGGTCTCCTTAAGAATTAAACTACAGCACAATAAGATTTCAGAAAGTGATGCTGGTTGACGAGATGGTAAGATATTCTCTCAAATCATTATTGAATAATCCATTTAACTCATTATTGTGTCATAATCTTCCTTTGCTCAAGTAAGGTATTAAATAAATTGCTTATTAGCATTTTTTTTCCTGTAAGCTTGAGGCTAAACAATTTACGAATGAGATTTGGCCTTGTTTGGTACGTTGCGTTTTTATTAACCATAATTAATTTTAGTCAGAAAATAATGATTGTGTAGACAAATTTGGTGGCTGCGATATGTTTTTGCCAATGAGTTTTGGTAGTTTTTTATATGCTTTGAGAAAAATCAGGTATCGCATTGTTATTTGAGCTTTAGGAAACCATAAATTTTTCATTCTTACCTTTTAGATTGCTTTTGTCCTTGCCTTATGTGTTGTCTAATCTAAACAATTTTGCTTATTTGTGACTTTTGTCAAATTATTGTATTTTTTTTTTGTTTTGAAGCATTTTTTCTTTGGATATGTTTGATGGTGGTTTAACTTTTTTAGGCAAACTTCATCTAGTCAATTGATTTTTCAATCATAATCGTCCTTTGCTTAACAAATTGTCAAAAAAATTCATATTTTAATTTACTCTCTTGGCTGGGCCAAGTTGAAAGTTCTCTCTTAATTATTCCCAACACTTGAGCATTATTAAGAAAAACTTGATCCATTTAATTTATTGACAACATTCCCTTAATTAATTTATTTACCAGTAAAGATCTAGGTTTATGGTAGTTTAATCGCTTTTACAGTCATATTCTTGCTTTGCTATATTAAACTAACAAATAATTTCAAGCAACGATTATGAAAAAAAATTTTGGATTCATTTTACAATTAATATTCATTTACTACAATCAATCTGAGTGACAGTGTTTTTTTTTTACGACAAAGTTTACTTATCATCACCTGTATTAGGAGAAAAGAAACATGACAAAAAAGATAGCTTACTGTCTCAATAGTTTCAGTAAGAGTTAATTGTCCATTTATAAAGTTTTTAAGTTCATGTTCCTTTTTCCATCTTGGCATTCATTTGATAAGGAGAAAAGATCCTTATACAATTGCTATAAATTAACTAAACACCAAATCATTACATTGCTAGGCACAAGGATAGTTGCAACTATATTTGGTGTGAACATAAATCAATATGAAAAAACTCTGTCAGTATATGATACGTACATTGTTTCTAATGCCAATGTCAATCTCGTGAGCCCAGAGTTTCATTATCTAGGGAAAAAATACACATGGGCACTTACAAAAGGGATTGATGTTACTTAAGTGGTCAGCGACCTTATCCCTTGCTTAGTTATCATTCCACTCATTTTGCTCATTAAAGTCATCGAATGAAAGAAAAACTGTTGGTAAGAAGAGTATATGAACAAATCTAATAGCACCACACTTTTTTTTTTTAACAGCTTGTCTCAATTAGTGACACTAAATTCCCTGCATTGTTATAGACATACTTGCTTTCATCATCAAGAAATATGAATAGCAAAACATCAATAGCTCCTCTAGGACCTTTATCATACATGAATTTGCACTCTTCAATGACGAGAAAGGAAAAATTAGATTCTACTAAATTTCCTATTGTTACTTTCTTGCAAAGAGCATCGAACTTGATATAACTCAACTTTGCTTTTATCATTATTCAAAATGTTTAAAGAAAGAAGCCCATTATTTTGGCATTATGGAACAATGTTGTTGTTGCTGAAGACGAATTCTCATGTTAGCAATTGAGGCTATGCTAGTCATAATAGCAATGAGGCATGCAGTTTCACAGCACTACAATGTACTCTCTTTAGGATCAACTCCATTGACCACTGTTTTGAAGTAAACAAATGAAAAAAAAAAAAAAATGTATCTAATTCAGCAAGAAACACTATGTCTCGATCTACATTGCAGGAATATCTTTAGGATGAACTGCATTGACTTCAATCATTGTGGATTCTCCTATTTCGGAAGCTTAAATCTAAAGAATTGGTAAAATTAAATCTTTTTATATTATGTCAAACAATAATTGATTGCTAATATGTAAGATGTCCATCAAACCTTTCTAAGACACTTTTATAATTCCTTTTCCTGTCAATAAGGCGAGCCAACAACCAAAATGCTATTAAAGAAGCGACAGTCCAACTTGATGATATAAGTAAGAATCGACAGTCATCCTCACAGTCTACCACAAAGTTCCACACATTTCAGACATTGAAAGTGCTCTTAGTATAAGTGACATCCATTGCACAAAATTATACACTTTCAGGCATCCAAAAAGATGGGAGGAAAACTTATCTTTATATAAACAACTATGCAATGCATCAGTACTCCTTGATTATTTCCTGCATTTTCAAGTCTCTAATACATTTAATTCTTCCAAACATGTAGAATGATAGAATTTTGTTAAAACTAAATGTACAAGTCTGCACTTTCAGCCAACAAATTTTTTATATAGCATACAAAAAATGTCATTCATCATGCTTCACAAAATTTAATTGGACCTTTGACTATTGCAAATTTAATGAGATAACAGTTGCAAAGCCAGGTGACTTTTTACTGTAAATATGCATTTCAAAAATTAAATTTATGACTTTTTACTATAAATATGCATTTCAAAAATTAAATTTATGAAATGGTATTAGTGCCTATCTGTAACAACCCGAAAATTTTCCTAAAATAAATTTTAAAAGTGACAAAATTTCTCTAATTATATTTTTGAACCATTGTGTAACGCCCCGGGGTCCTAGGGCATCCGATTCTAGGTCCGGGACATTACTCCACATATGGGTTAGGAACTACAATCTCAAACCACATATGATAAAGAAATTTACATACACCAAAGTAAAACTCGAATTTATACCATACACACTGATAGGAAATATAACCATCTATACGTCATTAGTACAGTCTCAAACTTAGTTACA
>JACFYI010003614.1:336379-347026 GCA_014898755.1 Handroanthus guayacan | reverse complement strand
TGGGGCCAAAATGAGAGAATCCATAAGTTAAAACCTCTCAAAACAATATCCAACCCTTAAGGAATAGATAGGTGGCTCTTTGACACAATAGGATGGATGGATTGGATGGAAAATCCATCCAAATCTTGCTGAAATCTGCTGCTGCCGGCTGGGCTCTTTTTAGATTAGATTCCTTTGCCTTTTTTCTTTATTTTGCAATTTCAAATGGTGTTTAAATGGTCAACAAAAGTGGCTAATGTTTTGGCTAAGTTTTGGGGCTTGTTTAAATACAAATCGGCACTTGTTTGAGTCGAAACGTGATGAGAAAACGGAACTTGCTTGCTTAAAAATCGTTTGAATGCATGAAACATATTTTGGTTTCAAAACGATGCTTGTGATTTTAAATCAAATGAATTTTCGAAAAAACGATGATTCAAAATTTTCATTTTAGGGGAATTCTTGGGGTGTCACAGTAACATTACTCTAACAAAGAGAACTAAACTAAAACCATAATAGAAACTCGTATCACATTTATTACTTAAATATCACTTAAAATTACAAGCCAAAATTTTCAAAATACATCTTAAGATCCAAAAGATACAACCCAACTTTGTCTAAAATTTATACAAGTCCAACTAAGCATAATACATTTACATCGATAGATATCAAGTCCAAAACGTGTACATAAAGTCCTCAAAACCATCGAACGATTCCTGGACTTAATTTCCTACATAGTAAATGATGAAATCATGAGTACACTGACCCAGCAAGACTTATGGCATATGATGAGAAGTATGAGATTAAACAAGTCGGCAGAACAAGGGTAATTCATGAATGTGATAACAAACAGTGGATCGAAACATTTAAAACATGCATTACGAACAAATAGCTCATAAATTTATCACCTTCGTGTCAACGAATAAATGAGGCCGAACTAATTTTTGATGGATCTATCACCCTTATAACTTTAACATATAACATGCATATAACCTTATCACTGCATTGCTTCCTCAAATGACAGCTCGAGGTGAGTCGAACTTACTTTGAGGCATGGTTGACCACGTGCCTTAGAGTAGCCCTTTGGAGCCCTACCTCCAGGATTCTTCCAAACTATCCAACTCACAGGAATTCTCAGGAATTTAGATCGATGTCCGATATCGCCCAACCGATACTACCTGAGGTTCACAAGGCCCAACTTATCATGCATAAGGTTCAGGACGAACAAACATATTCAAGACATTTAATCCCATTAGGGCACACATTCAAGTAGTGGACAATTCCAACAAACGAATCGAAATGGACCTCGAACTTAGGAAAAATTATTTTAAAGTTCAAAAGCATCTTAAAGAAGTGAAATATGGACTTGGATTAGCAAATCGGAGTCAAAACATGAAGATTTAAAACTGAATGGGCACTTGAGCGCTCGTTTGGGTGCTCTAGCAACAAAATAGTATTTTTGGCCATGGGAATGGGCGCTTGAGTGCTGGTTTGGGTGCTCTAATGTTGAAATAGTATTTTTTGCCACTATAATGGGTGCTTCAACGTACAAAAAGTGGCCGAAGCCAGTGCCCAGATGGACGCTTGAGTGCCCAATTTTTCTTTTTTTTTTTTTTTTTAATTCAAAATCAGATTTCAAAAGAAGCTATTTTTCTGAGGAAACTTTAAAATTCAAGTATGAAATTTGTCATGAGTTTTTGTGGGAAAAGTATATCACAAGTCTATGGTTTCATATTCTTTAAGGTTCATGAATCTACAAAAATAGAGATCACAAGAATATGCCAGGTCTTTTTCATCATTCATAAGGGTCATGGAGCTTATGAACCAATAAAAGTCTCAAGAATTTCAACGTAAGCTCAAACATTCAAAGGCAACAAATGAGGCAAGAGATAGACATTTAAGGGAGTAAGGATAAAGCCACAAATGCTACATTTGTCCTTAACTTGGTTTTGAGGTTAGTTAATCCAAAAATTTCAAATTAGCCACCTAATAAAAACCAAAATCATGCATATTATGTTAGGCCACATTTTCTTTAACCTCAAGTCTTAAAGTAGTCCATGCTTAGTATTCATTGTTTGCCCAAATGATGGTCTAATGAGGGTGAGTGATCTCCCAATCTCTCCCCTTTTATCTTTGATGTATTACAAGTTTGAAATATATATATATATAGGTATAGGTATATTTTTAGTTTTAAGGAAGAAGATGATAAGTCTTTTTAAGTAGGTATGTATATATATAGAGAGAGTTTGATGCAAGAGAGGTTATATATATATATATATACGCAAGAGATTGAATCTGAGAGTAAAACTTGTCCAACAACCAATCTTATTTATCGAATGAGGGAGGGGCTTCTTTGCAAATATAGAAATTTGGAGGGTTGCCACATGTCAAAAAAAGATTGTGCACATGTGCTTGCAAGAGTGAGTTTAGTACTGGAGTTGGTGAGTAAAATCCTCACTATTGATAACCTTGGCCGATTTTGTGTCATATATATATGTATATTTTATATATTTATTTATTTATTTTCAAATGTCTTGGATTGGGGTGGAGGACTTGGGCTAAGATTTGGGCCTAAATTGAGCTTGTTGTCCGAAATGATGTATAGAAAATTTTTTAGATGTAAGAAAAATTTTCAAATGTGAAAAAAAATATTTTGGTTATAAGAAATTTTTTCGTGATTGAAAAAACGAATTATTGTTGAGAAAATAAAGGATTAAAAGTTTAATTAGGAGAATTCTCGGGGTGTTACACTCTCCCTTCTTAAAGGAATCTGATCCTCGAATTCGTACTTTTAATCAAATAAGTTAGGATACTTATCCCACATCTCATTTTCACGTTTCCAAATAGCCTCATCTACTTTCTGATTCCTCCAAAGAACTTTAACTTAAGGTATGCTATAATTCCAAAGCTCTCAAACTTGATAATCTAGTATACGGACAAGTTGCCCTAACTATGTAAGGTCACTGTGGATAGGAATATTGAGGTGCTTTATGATGTGCACGGGGTTAGGGTGATATTTATTCTTGATGGTCACCTTATTTAATTACATATAATCAACACACATTCTCAGTGACCCATATTTCTTCTTTACGAATAGGACCAGAGCTTCCCAAGGTGAAAAGCTTGGTTGTATAAAATTCTTATCTTGCAGCTCTTGTAATTGGTCCTTTAATTCCTTTAATTCTGCTGGTACCATTTTATATGGGATTTTTGAGAATGATGCTGCCCCAGGAATGGTTTCAATTACAAACTCACTCTCTCATGGGTTAGTGAATTTATCTCCTCAAGAAACACTTCAGGAAATTCGTTAACTACCTTAACATCCTTCTGCTCAACCTTATCCTGAGGTTTATTAATTAGATAAGCCAAGAATCTTTACCCTATTTTCTAGTAATTTTTCTAGCTTTCACAGCAGAAATGGTAGGTATACCATTGTTCTTGGGTATGCTGTTAATGCCTACCCCAACTTCGGTACACAACTTGACTGTTTTGGCAAAACAGTCAATCAAAACTTGATACTGATACAGCCAATCTATCCCTAGAATAAGATAATGATCCTGGATTGGCAGTTCAATGAGGTCTGCACTAAAGTTCTGATTATCTATGACCACAGGATATTGGGGGGATGTCACATTAGTCTCATAGCACCCTCCTACAGGAGTATTGACCTCATAAGAATTTTCCATATTCTTTGAGGTTAGGTATAATCTTCTAGCACAATTAATTGAAATAAAGGCATGTGTCGTACCAGGATCAAATAAAGCCTTGCATATAAAATTCTGAATTAAGCCCTTACCTTCAACAACCTGAGTGGGGCCCGGTCCCTCTCAAGGTGAAGATTAGATTAAAACAAAAATTAAACGCAGTGGAAATAATCATTCATTACCATAAACTAATGCCTAAATCTGCATAGGATCCTCATATGAGTTAGAATTTATATTAGAGATGAGAGAACCAACCTTGATCCAACGATTTCAAGCCTTGACCAAGCACCTTCAAGGGATCGAAAGGTTGATTTCTTCTTTGATCAATGCTTGATCTCCACTAAATCTTGATGAATCTAATCCAATTCTCCAATTAGATCTTCCAATCCTCTATGAATCTTCAAGAAATTAAAGAACCTCTTCCAAAATTGAGAATGACGTGAGCCTCACTTCAAAGTGTGATCAACTTTTGATCATCAAAACAAAGTAAATTTTGCACCTCTAATGGTAGATCCACTCTTCCTCTTTGATTATCACTAAAGATCTATGGTTAAAAACTAGATCTAAGTATAAATTTACAAGAGAATTTAAAAGATGAAGAGGGAAAACTTAGAGGAAAAAAATTTTCACAATTAGATCTCAAAAATAAAGAGGTGGCCGAATTGTGTGTGTTAAATGTGAGGTGGTTATCATATGGTATTTAAAGTGTGATCCTTGCCAACTTGGATGCTTAGTTGGCAAGGTGGTTTTGAAGAAAAGAATCTAAATTCTTGTCTTCAAAATATCTTAGCCTACATGGCATTCAAGTTGCAATCTATGTGGCATTTTAATTAACTATTTAATTAAAGTGCTACATAGATTCCAATTAACTTTAAGGGATAATTACATTTAGCCACCTGAACTATGGATATTTTTGCAATTTGTAATCTAATCAAAAAAATTTTACACTTTGCCATCTCAACTTTGCAAAATTTTTCACTTTGCAACCTAATTTATTTTTCAGTAGACATATTCCATCAGTAGGTGGCATTGTGCAAAATTTCGTAAAGTTCAAGTGGTAAAGTGAGATTTTTCCTTTCTTAATATTCAGACACGTGTCTACTGTGCGAATATTCTAGTGGAATATTCCCCAAAAAATGTACTGAGATTGCAAAGTTGAGACTGCAAAGTGTAAAATTTTTTTGATTAGGTTGCAAAGTACAAAAATGCCCAAAATTCAGGTGGCTTAATGTAATTATCCCTAACTTTAAATACTTAATTTTATTTTCCCTCCAAATTTAAATTATCTTCTTGAATCAATTAATGCAACTATTGAAATTAATTAAATCGAATTAACCATTAATTCAATTAGAATAATTTGACTCTTCAAACTAATATACTCAAGAAGATCAATTTTGACTTTGGTCAAATATGTTGACTTTTAGTCAAAATCTCTCTATATTTGCCTAAATCCAATTTAAGTGATTATCTCTAATCCAATTAGAGAATCTCCACTAAAATTCATGTTGTGACTAAATCGAGGAAGGCGTGTGATCCATTAAGTTAATCAATTAATTAGACATGGGCTCGTAACTTTTACGATTTATAATTAATTAAACCATTCAACTAATTACCTATAATCTCTATTAATTCTATAGTACCCAATCTCTATAGTCGATGTCTAACCACAAGCTTATGGAGCCCAATTTATTGGTGAATTAATTGTGGTGCGAACCTAGCCTACTTACGCGTGTCGTGCAAATACGGTCCCTTCATTTTTCATATCCAGATTGTGGCCTGGGGTCAAGATATTTTCGGCATCCCTAATAGCGTAATAACTATGTATCTATTTTTAATGAATGATTCGTTTGTGTCCTCGACTTTGGAAACTCCTTTCCAAATCAACACAGCACCTTGCGCAAGGATTTTCTTGAATCGAATCATCATAGAAAACATGGGAGATATACTCGTTCATCAAGATGAGAAAATAAATCCTTTCTTGGAACTTACAAATCTCTATGCATAGATAGTTTGCACCCAATGTGCACCTCATATGATCCACTAATCAGTGACCGAGGCACACATCAAAGAACAAGAACGTACCATAAGGTTACCATGGTCCCTCAAGTCTAAAAACTAATTATATGCACTATCGTAAGATAAAGAATAATCCATCACCGAATGCCCCTACGACTATCTTATGGAATTTTCTATATTGGGTCTCTCACTAAACTTGTTCTTCTAACAAGTACCCACTAACACGCATTGGTGTCCACTACAACGATTACCCATGAAATGGGGCAATGATTCAACTCCTTGAATCATGCATCGTTAGTGCAAGTCTCTCCGAATCCAAGATGTCCCCATGTCAAGGATTCTATGACTTGGAGAGTTTAAGATCAAGACATCTAGAGACTAGTTTCATGATCACCATCATATGCGTGACCTAGCCTCATAACCTTATATGATCCAGAGGACTTCTTCCATATCGATTGTTGATGAGACAATTTGCAAGGATATGAAGAAGATGGCCATTTTATTTATATTACAAGAATAAGATTGTTTACAGAAGAGCTGTAATTATAAAGCCAAATCTAATTGGCTGCAAGGCACTACTCTAACAATCTCCCACTTGCCCTAAAGCCAATTACACATAGTCCTTAGGCCCATCTTCTCAAGATGTCTCTCAAAGACTTTCTGGATAAGTGGTTTAATTTGTCCATTAAAAATAGTCAAAACTTCATCAATGTTTTATTTACTTTTATTTAGGTTATCTATCCTAAGCATGCATCACGATACATCACAAGGATGATAATCATAAATAAGTAAATAAAACAACCTAGCATGCTCCTAGGTTGGATGATTATAAGCCTTGACTAAATAATGCACTTAGAGTCATTAATGCATTACTTAGTGATTTAAGATGAGTAATTAAATGAATAGATCATATCTATTACATATGGGGAAAATTATAATTTTAGTCCCATAATTATGCCACTTTTCACTTTTGGTCCTGCTAACTTTGAGTTCGCAAAATTAGTCCTATAACTTACTCCAATTTTATATTTTTGGTCTTTTTTTGGCCAGAACTCCATTTTCCAACATCAAAATCTGAGCTGGCATGCCGGGAGTGTGCCTCGTGATGACTTGAAAACAAAAAATGTTGATTTGGTTTTAAAATATATAAAAAGAAAAAGAAAAAGCTTACTAAGAAATTAAAAAAAGAAAAAACATAATAAAAATATGTATATATATACACACATTCATATATAAGCATATATTAAACACATCCGCACATACATACATACATACATATATATATACACACATATATATAAATATATCTATACATACATATATACAATACACAACAGATCTGGGCCGAAGCTTCTAGATCTGGTGCCGGTGAGGGCGGCGGCCCACGACCAGCAGCAGCGGCGGGTGGTGGTGGTGTAGCTTGGTGAAGTTTTGTGGTAATGGTGGTGACGGATGGTGGTTGCAGGCTTGGTGAAGATGGTGGGTGAAGGTGGTAAAGAGGGTAAAGATGGGAGGTGAAAATGGTGAAGATTGAAGATTTTGAACATGGTGAGGAGAGAAAAAAAAAAATAAAGAAGAAAAAGAAGAATAAGAAAAAGAAGAAGAAAATAGAAAAAAGTTTATGTAATTATTTTTTAAAAAATTAAAATTTATTTCATTATTAAAGATAATTAATTTTATTTATTTTTATTTTTATTTATTTTTTTGGTTATTTTGGGCATTTAATGTATTTTTAAGTCCAAGTCAGCAAACTTAAAGGACCATTGCACCAACTTATACTCCATGTCAGCAAGGGCACACTCCCAGCATGCCAGCTCAGATTTTGATGCTAGAAATTGGAGTTCCGGCAAAAAAACTACCAAAATTGTAAAATTGGAGTAAGTTATATGACTAATTTTGCGAACTCAAAGATAGCAGAACCAAAAGTGAAAAATGGCATACTTACGGGACTAAAATTATAATTTTTCCATTACATATGCATCACCATGCATACATGATCTTCATGTCTTGAACTCCTTCATATTTTTTTTCTTGATTATATTATATACCATGCATACATGGCCTTCAACCAAAAGAAAAAGAAGACCTCACCATCCTAAAACTACTCTCATTACAAGATGGAAAGGAAGCATGCAAGCCCTATTTAATTACAAACCCAATTAATAAATCAAATCATTAAAACCATTTTAATGAGGCTCATAATCATCCCATACATCTATCATCTAAATGCTTGAAATTAAATAAACAACAATTAATTAAACATTCATCATATGAATATATAATTAAAAACAAGTTAGTGCATCATATGCCACTGGAAATTTTTCAATGTAAATTATCAAACAAATGTGGAATTAAACTTGGTTTTGAATCATCTTAAGATTTCTAAAACCATTCAACAACTTGGGAATGATTTAAAACACCACATGAGATCAAATTATATCAAGATTTGGATCAAAACCTTATTAGAATTTCTTATGGCAAATTCAAAATTTTGCGTCAGGTTTGACCGGCAGCCCCCATTCCAAAAATTCTAATAAAGTTTTCTTAATTTTAAAAATCACCAAATTTGAACCATAGGTTCCCAACTAATTCTAGATTACTCAAAAAATCAAGGAACATAAAAACAATATCAATTAGAGCACAAAATGATTTTATTTCTGCAAAATCAATGCACAGATTATGTAATTCTCGAGTTTGAATGGCAGTGCATGTTTTAAGATTTTTTAGAAAATTCTCCGTAACTTCAAAATTACCAAATTTAAACCATAGGTTCTTAACACATGCCAGATGACCCAAAAAATTAAAGAGAACAAAAACAAAGCCATTTGGTGTACAAGAACATGTCAAACCAAAGAGTCATGTGTGCATGGTTTTCCAGAAAACAACATGTTCTTAACATAATTTTCATGCTCTAATTGATGAATTTTTTATCCAAACCACACTAGATCTAATCTAATACATGTATATTGATCTCATATAAGTTTTAAAACAATTTTAAAATAGTTAATTTCAGAAATCAACATTAATTCCACGCCTAATCACAAGATCAATATCAACAACTCCAATCATTCAATCATATTGAATCTAAACATGCTAAATCATCGTACGGCATCAATTATCACATAATACACATAAATCCAAGCCACATACAACATATAGTGACCTCTTGTAACACCCCAAGAATTCCCGTAAAATGAAATTTTTGAATCATCGATTTTTCGAAAATTCATTTGATTTAAAATCACAAGCATCGTTTTGAAATCAAAATATGTTTTGTGCATCCAAACGATTTTCAAGTAACCAAGTTCCATTTTCTCGTCACGTTTCGACTCAAACGAGCCCCGATTTGTATTTAAACAAGCCCCAAAACTTAGCCAAAATACTAGCCACTTTTGTTGACCATTTAGACACCAATTTAACTTCAAAAATACTTGAAAAAAAAGAAAGGAAATCTGAACCAAAAGAGGGCAGCCGCAGCAGCAGTCTAGCAGCAGAATTTGGATGGCTTTTCCATCCAATCCATCCATCCTAATGTGTCAAAGAGCCATCTATCTATTCCCTAAGGGTTGGATATTGTTTTGAGGGGCTTTGGCTTTTGGATTCTTTCATTTTTGGCCCCAAAATCCATCTATAAATAAGCCACAACATTTCTGCAGAAAAAAACACTTCAAACTCTCCAACACATTCTAACATTTTTGAATATCAATTGCACTCTCATTCCTCTCACCAACCGATTTCAGTTCATAAGGGGATTTCTAGTGGTGTTTTATCTTCCTAAACACTTGGTAAGTAAGCTCCTAAGATATAATTTAAGAGTGGTTTAAGTTTGGTTGTCTAGGACTTGATATATTTATGAATGTAAGTGTAGGTTGTGGAAACTAAGCTTGAACCTTTTGCTAACTTAAGGAATAGCTACAAGAGGTAAGACTTATGGCATCTCTTCTTCTCCATGAGCATGCGTTACCAGCTTTCCGTTGATTATTCAAGCATGTTTTGAGTATTTGATGCCATTGACATGTTGAGCACAAGAATTGATATTATTGTCTTGATATTCTTGCCAAAAATCTATGCTCAACCCTTGAATATGTAAATCTCATGCTAAATGATTCGTCCTAAACTCTATACCAATGCTTGGGATTGAGTATTGAATGATAGACCATGGACTAAGAGGTAAACGAACTAAAAACGGTTGAAAAAAGGGGTGATATGGACAAAATCGTATGTTTTGACGTTGAAACGATCTCTCAAAAAATTTCAAAACTAAAACCCGAAACGATGTTTTATAAATATTTTTACGTATTTAAGAATCTCAAAAATGTATTTTTGGATAAAAAATTCAAAGAAAATCAAGAGACGAAAAATCAAATTTCAAACCCAAAAGTCGGCGCTCAAGCGCGCATATGGGCGCTCAAGCACAGAAATCACTGTTCACCGGCGCTCAAGCGCCTAGCTTCGGCCCAAATTTTTCATTTTGGGTGCTCAAACACCCGTTTGAGCGCCCAAGCAACCAGTCTCGGTCCAAAATTGATGTTTTGAGTTTTAAAACCCTATTTTTTGATATCTTGAGTCCATATCCAACCATTTTAATGTAATACAAAGTTTTAAAACGTAATCCCACTAGTTCATGGTCGAATTTTTGAATTAATCGATTGATTAAATCCGTTTTGGCCTATTGAAATGTTATTGATATTGTGGCCTTAGAACGTTATGCCTTGCCAGCTTCTTGATTGATTGATTGATTGCCTATTTCGTTCTAAAGCCATATGATTGATTGATTGGGGCCCAGGTGGGGATTTCTTAGGGACCGAACTTGGGCAGTATCGGACTATCGACTAGGACCCTCGAGCCCCTAATTGTTGGGTAGTTCGGATGAATTCTGGAGGTAGAATTTCGAAGTACTACCCTAAGCACGTACGTCGGCTATGCTTCTTGATTGAATGATGCTCCCTCG
>JACFYI010003614.1:314147-336279 GCA_014898755.1 Handroanthus guayacan | reverse complement strand
GTGAAAAGACAATTACTTAATTAGAATTAAGGGAATTTTCGGGGTCTCACAGGTATATATTGTTTGTGATCAACTTTTGATCCTAAATCTCCAATAAATTTGCACCTCTATTGGAAGAACCACTCTTCCTCTTTGATTATCACTCAAAATCTATGGTTAGAGATTAGATCTAAGTATGAATCTAAGAGAGAATTTGAGAGATGAAGAGAGAATTGGAGGGAAAACCAATTTCCAGATTTTGTTCTCAAGTTAAAAATGAGATGGCCAAATTTTTGGGATGTTGGAGAAGTGGTTATGACATGGTATTTAAAGTGTGATCCTTGCCAACTTGGATGTTTAGTTGGCAAGGTAGGTTTGGAGGAAAGAATCTAGATTCTTCTCTTCAAAATATCTTAGCTTACATGGCATCTAAGTTGCAATCTATGTGACATTTTAATTAACCAATTAATTAAAGTGCTACATAGATTCTAATTCACTTTAAATACCGAAATTTATTTTCCTCCTAATTTAATTTGTCTTCTTGAATCAATTAATTCAACTATTGAATTTAATTGAATCAAATTAACCATTAATTCAATTAGATTAATTTGACTCTTCGAATTAATCTATTCAAGAAGACCAATTTTGACTTAGGTCAAATATTTTGACTTTTAGTCAAAATCTCTCTTTATTTGCCTAAATTTAATTTAGACAATTATCTCTAATCCAATTAGAGAATCTCTACTTAAATTCATGCCGTGACTTAATCGAGGAAGGCGTGTGATCCATTAGGTTCATCAATTAATTAGACATGGGCTCGTAACTCTTTACGATTTTTAATTAATTAAACTATTTAACTAATTATGTATAGAATTAATCTCTATTAATTCTTTGGTACCCAATCTCCATAGTCGATGTCTAACCACAAGCCTATGGAGCCCAATTGATTGGTAAATTAATTGTGGTGTGAATCTCATCTGCTTACGCGTACCGTGCAAATACAGCCCTTCGTTTTTCATCTCCGTTTTTCGACATCCCTAATAGCCCAATAACTATGCATTTATTCTTGATGATTGATTTGTTTGTGTTCTCGACTTTGGAAACTCCTTTCCAAATTGACAAACCACCTTGCGCAAGGATTTTCTTGAATCGAATCATCATAGAAAACATAAGAGATATACTCGTTCATCAAGACGAGAAAACATATTCTTTTTGGAGCTCACAAACCTCTATGCGTAGATAGCGTGCACCCAACGTGCACCTCATGTGATCCACTAATTAGTGATCGAGACACATATCAAAGAACAAGGACCTACCTTAAGGTTACCATGGTCCCTCAAGTCTAAGGATTAATTATATGCACTATCGTGAGATAGAGAATAATCCATGACCGAATGCCACTAAAGCTATCTTATGGAATTCTCTATGTTGGGTCTCTCAGTAAACTTGTTTTTCTAACATGCACCGGTGTCCACTACAACGATTACCCATGAAATAGCATAATGATTCAACTCTTTGAATCATGCATCGTTAGTGCAAGTCTATCTGAATCCAAGATGTCCTCGTGTCAAGGATTCTATAGCTTAGAGAGTTTAAGATCAAGACATCTAGAGACTAGTTTCATGATCATCATCATATGCGTGACCTAGCCTCATGGCCTTATATGATCTAGAGGAATTCTTCCATATCGATTGTTGACGAGACAATTTACGAGAATATAAAAAAGACAGCCATTTTATTTATATTGCAAGACTAAGATTGTTTACAGAATAGCAGTAATGATAAAACCAAATCTAATTGGCTGCAGGGCACTACTGTGACACCCCGAGAATTTCCTAAATAAAATTTTTGAATCGCCGACTTAGTGAAAATTTATTTGATTTCAAAATCAAACGTCGTTTTAAAACCAAAACACATTTTGTGCATTCGAAAAATTTTCAAGCAAATACGTTTTATTTTTCCGTCACGTTTCGACCCAAAAACAAGCCCAAAAGCCCAATTTTCAAGCCCAAAATCATAGCCCAATGTCTAGCCATCAATTTTGACCAAAGTGAGCAATTTTGAATTAAAAAGAAAAGAAAAGAAAATAGAAGCTGCAGATTCGACCAGCAGTAGCAGCAGTTATAGCTGTACTGTGGATGGGATTTTTATCCCATCCATCCTTCCATCAAGCCACCTATCTACCCCTAAAAGTTGAAAACTATTTAGAAAGGCTTGAGCAATTAGATTCTTACACTTTGAGCCCCAAATCCATTCTATAAATAAGCCATTTTGGCTCAAGAAAATTCTGCAAACCATAAACTCCTCCACTCTCATATTTCAACATACTTTGACACTTGAACACCATTGCACTTTGGCTTCACTTCAGAAACCGATTTTAGCTTTAAGAGGGGGATTCTAGGTGCTGTATTATCTTCCTTAACTCTTGGTAAGAAGCTTAAGACTTGTGATTTAAGAATGGTTAAGTGATATGTGTGATAGTGTTTGACATGAATGTGTATATGGTTATAGGTGTTGAGGACTAAGCTTGAAACTCTTGCATTCAAAAGATTTAGCTACAAGAGGTAAGACTTATGGCTTTCCTCACCTTCTCTTGAGCACATGTTCCTAGTTATCTCCTTGACCGAATGTTTATGATACCGAGTTGTTGATTATCTTGCTCCATTGATATGTGATATTCATGAGCTTATATTGTTGCCATGTTGTTCTTGCTATACTAAGCTCTATCCCTTGAATATGTAGATCCCAAGCTAAATGAATTGTCTTGACTCCTATACCGATGCTTGGGATTGAGTTTTGAACAATGGATCATGGACTAAGAGGAGAAACAAACTAAAATTTGATTGAAAATGAGATATATAGACTAAAACCGTGTTTTTCGACTTGAAAATGATCTTTCGAAAATTCTCAAAACCAAAACTAAGATCTATAAATGTTATTACACCTAAAAACATCTCAAAAATGTGTATTTGGAACAAAAATGGTAGATTTGAAATGAAAATGAAAGAAAAAGAAGTGACAAATAACTTTTGAAAATTTAATTTTTGTTACTTTCTTTAATTTTTTAAAAATGGTTAGACTTAGAATTTAATAGAACATGCTTTACAAAAGTTGTAGGGGAAATTATGAAACATTCCTAGAAAAAAAAAATATTTGCTCTCGATTACTGTTTGGATACTGGAGTGCCCAAAACAGGGGCTTAAGCGCCCATTCCAGTAGCGATTTCGGCTCTTGGGTGCTTAAGCGCCCGAATAGGCACTGGGGCACCCATTCCAGTGGCCAAATCCCCTCCCTTTTGACTCTATTTTGCTAACTTAAGTCCGTATTTTATGTCTTTAAGATATTTTAAAGATTTTAAATAGTTTTCTTTTGTCCGATGTTAAGACAAATCATTTATTTAACTTATTTTTCGCTATAAACGTCTACCAGTTAATATCAATCTTTTAAATATGTCTAAGAATTATGTTTTTAAAATATTTTGAGCTTAGGAATGATTTCTATATGTCTAAGACCCCAATCGAATTGTTTGTATCTATGATTGATAAAAAATTTTAGCTCTCGTTGAAACGACACAATTTTTAAATTGGGCATTCTAATGCCCATTTGAGTTTCAAATATTTATGTTTTGATTATGATTCGCCAAACCAAGTCCATATCTTATTTCTTGAGAATGTTTTAAGCTTTTAAAATAATATCCCTAAGTCCAAGATCCAAACTCGATTCGTATGTTTGATTCGTTCGTTCATTTGATATGAGCCATTGTGGCTATATGTTTCTGACACGTTCCATTTTTTCTTATTCTAAACCGTTTGATTGATATGGTTGGCTAAGTTCTGAATCATTTGTTTGATATGATCGGCCAATTGAAAATGTGCCGGAAGTGGCTATATGATTCCGATATATTTCTGATATGTTCAGTTTGTTCCAAGCCTATATGAATGTATGAATGTTGGGCCCTTGAAATTTTCAGGGATATCGGATTGGGGGGTATCGGATCAACAATCCAAGTCCTTGGGAATTTCTGTATGTTGGATAACTCGGAGGGGTCCTGAGGTAGGATTCTGAAGAGTTACTCCTGAGACTCGCGATCGACTGTACTGTGGCGACTGTGTCTCAAATATTGTATGGCTCTCCTTGAGCGACGGCTTGGAGAAGCAAAATAGAGGGATAAGAATTATATGTATGTTGTATGTTGCAGTCATAAGAGTGACAGATCCACCAAACATTTGAATCAGTCTCATAAGCTTTATTGACATGAATGTGATATATGATTTATGATACCCGTTCGTTCTGTTCGTTCTGTTGTTTTGAAATATTATATCAGGTCATATTCATGATTTCTGTTCTTGATATATTCATCGTTAAATCTTGTACTCCAATCCTATGCCATAAGTTTTACTGGATCAGTGGACTCATGATTCCATAAATATCATGTAGGTTCTTTGACTGTGGATTGAGTGACTGAAGTCCCGTGTTAATATCTGGCGTTCTTTTTGGAATTTATGTCTATAAGCATATATCTAGGAATGTTGAACGTTTAGATTTATGATTTGTTAGGAATGTATAGATTGCCGACTTGTAATAGTTAGGATATCCGGATGTAATATTTCAGTTTCGTTAGTTCCTGTTTGAACTACGGATATATTTGGCATGTAATTTGGATCTTGTAATGTATTTTGAAAATTTCCAGTTTGTAATTTTGGAACATAAGTTATGAAATTGTGTTTTGGAATTTATGTTTATGGTTTTAGTTAAGTTCCGTAAGCGAGTAGCACTCTGCATTTCGGGACGGAATGCACTGAAATTCAGGGCGTTACAACTACTCTAACAAATTCAAAATTAAATTTCAAAAGAAGCTATTTTTGTGAGGAAACATTAAAAGTCAAGTGTAACAACCCAAAAAAATTCCCCTAATTAAATTTTACAATGAGAAAATATCCCTAATTAAATTCTTAAACAAAAATTTTCCTTCCTTAATTTTTTTTTGAACCCTCGAATTCGATTGATAAATTTTTTTTTGTAACATTTTTGAAAAAATCTTCCAATTAAATTTTTAAATGAAAATTCTCCTAGTTCAACTTTTAAACCCTCAATTTTTAGTCAATAAATGTTTTTACAATGTTTTAGAGAAAACCCATAGTCGGTAATTGATTTTTCGTTGATTTGAGATTTTTCTCTCGACTAAAAATATTCTATCACTTTCAAAAAAAATTATTTTACACCCGCAAACTATTATATGCATTATTTTAGCCCAATAAATAATTTTTAGCCCAAAAATTTAACCCAATTACTAAACCTAATTGATAATATCATTATATACACAACAATTTGAGCAAAATATATATAGATATGTATATATATACACATACACGGTCACAAACGCACACAAACAATTGCTACTAGATATTTAAATTTTATAGTATTCATCTATTTTCCACCAAGTTTGCCTATACACCATAAGAATTTGACACTTAGCATTAACAAAATTGAAAATGACTAATGAACCCCATTTTTATTTCTTCCAAATTTGGTTTGAATTAGGGGATAAATTTACAAATGACAAATGAATCCCCAAGTCTTCTTCTATAAGGATGATCTCCATACTTGCACAACACACACACTTCACGCCACTTTTGCCTTCCAATTCCAAACACAAAAAATTTCATTATTTCAAATTTCTACAAGAACCTTGAAGTTCAAATCCAAAGGGGAAGAGATTAGGGTTGATTACTTGGTAAGTTTGTGAAACCTAATCATGATTTATTATATAGGGTTTTGGAAACATGATGTAATACGTTATGATTTTGGATTGATTATAGGATTGGTATAAAACTTTGAAGCTTGCTATCATTATCTTGAGAAAAGTTAGTTAAGGAGGTAAAAATTTTAGTTGGTTCATGATTTCTATAATTTTCACTATTTGTCTTGAACTCTATTATGTTGGTTGATTTGGGATTTTGATTATTTACCCAGAATAATGTTTAGATTTGTGATGGAAGTACTAAATCTTGAATATTTAAGGTTGAATTTTAACTCAAACCAACCTCTTAATCTCAGATCCGCCACTGAGAAATTTTTAAAGCTTCAAAACCTAACTTAATCTTATCGAATTGGCTCATATAATATACCATTTGAAATTTTATCGAGTGTAGATGATGTTAGAATCAAGAATAACTCAAAAACATGGAGAACAATGGCTAAAATCATTGATGGAACACAACATGTTAGGTCAGCTGAACAACAGGGGATAGTAGCGATGGTTAAATTTAAACGAGTATAGGCAAAGATCCAAACGTTGGATCATCAATTAGAAGCCATTGTTAAAAAGATAATTGAGTTAAGATAATCATAGACAAATTTCACCATTAAACGATTAGGAAATTTAAGATAAAATTTTTGGAATAAAGAATGCCATTTTTGGAGATATGATTAACGTAGAGATTTTTTATATTGAAGTATTTTTGCTTGGAGCATATTTTGGATTGTGACTAAAGGATTGAGGTAAGAATTATGGCTTTCTATTTCCTTGATTCCCTATTATGGAATGGCTATCTTGAACTTGAAACCAATATTTGCATTGATGAATTTTGTCGGTAGAACCATATGAAATTTCCCTTGCTTTGAACACTTGTTCTTGTTAAATCGTTGGCTTTTTCATATGCTATTACCTCCTTGTATATGATGAAGGTTTAGCGGAGTTAACATCATAGACAAAAGAAAGCTCAAACACTTTGATAACTCAAGAACTCAAAAATTGCTATTTTTACAAAAATCTTTCAAAACTTAAAAATTAAAAATCTTGATGATGAGTAGAATAAACTAAGTTTAATTTTTTCACTTTTGGAGGTCTGATATGTTAAGGATTAAAAAAAAAAAATTGTTCACGGTTACTGTTTACTGAGCGCGACCGCACCAGTTTTTGAGCGCGGATGTGCCCGGGGCAGTGGCTTCGGGCAATTTCTCAGCGTCCGCACCCATTTTTGCCCGCAGACATGCTTGGGACAAAACTTAGATTTTTATTTTTAACCTCTTTATGCTATTCTAAATCCATATTTCACCTCCTTTCGATATTTTAAAAAACCTCACAAAGATTTTCTCCCTAATCCAAGGTTCGAATCAAATAAATTTCAAATTTGACATTGTTACCAATTGATTCTTTTGCCTCAAATAAGAATAACTCCAAAAATTTGATATTATCTTGAAATAAAATTGTTCGTTCATTTGTGCCCGAAATAAAACCCAAACTTTAATTTGATTTCTTTTTGCTATTCTAAGTCCATATTTCACTCCAATAAGCTCTCCCAAATCCAAGCATATATTTTTCTATGTCCAAAAATTGAATTGTAATAATTGATCGAATTCAAATTTGTGATGAAGATTCGTCTTGTTATTTTGGACTATTATTATGAATTTGTAATTGAATTCGATTAATTGATCATGTCTGAATTCTGATTATTATTGAAGCTTCATATTTTTATAATTCGATTATTTGTATTGATCGATTGATTGATGGGCCCTTGGAAAGTCTCAAGAGGGATATTGGGCGGCGTCGGGCCGATAGTGAATCCCCTTGATGGCTTCCTCTCATTTTAGATAGTCCCATGGAGGCCTAGAGGTAGGTTTTCTAGGGACTAGTCTATGACACGTAGTACGTTGACAGTCTCTATTGTTGGTTGGGTTATCCCTTCGAGTGGCCACTCGAAGGAGGGACTTTATGGAGGGATAAGGGTTTTGTGTTTAATTGAAGTTATAAGGGTGATAGATCCACCGAATACTAGTTCAGCCTCTGCTATATGATTGTGCGAATTGTTTTATGCTTATATTTGAACTACTCATTTGATTTACGCTCTTGTTGAGCTACTTGTTTACGTTTGTTTATAAAATTATCACAATCATTTAGCATGTTTTATTTCACTTATTGCTTTGTTGTGTCTGTACCAAATTCATTGAATTACTCATTTTTGTTGATTATTGAATTATCACAATCATTTAGCACATTTAACTCGTTTATTACCCTTGTTGGTACTCTATACCGAATTTGCTGAATCCTCTTGTTCCTTTACCATTCCATAGCTATAATTCTTACTAAGTTAGTACACTTATTCAAATATATTACCATGTGTAGGTGAGTAAGCATCTGGAGCTCGTCAGCCCGTTTTTAAGCTCTGTTGCTTCGATTTAGTTTGATAGTTTTATATGAATAATGTTGTATGTGGCTTGTAGCTATTAGACTTGTATTAGGATGAGAAATGTGTACATTATATTATGTTTTGCTTTTGGGGCTAATAGCCTTAAGACTATAACTTGTAGTAGACATTGAGAATTTTCGGAGTTGTATAGATATATTAGTATGCTATTTAGTTATTACTCTTGTATTTCTATTAGCTCGCTAGAGGTCCGCCTGCCCACAGGTGGCGTTGTAGGCCTCGGGACAGAAAGTCCTGGGTTCCGGGGCATTATATCAAGATTGAAATTTATCATGAGTTTTTGTGGGAAAAATATGTCACAAGTCCATGGTTTCACATATTTATTTTTTTTTTCCATAATATCTCATTTGTCCATGATCCCATATTCTTAAAGGTTCATGAATCAACAAGAATGGAGATCACAAGAATATTCAAGGTCTTTTGCATCATTCATAAGAGTCATGGAGCTTATGAACCAATAAAAGTCTCGAGAATTTCAATATAAGCTCTAACATTCAAAGGCAACAAATGAGGCAAGAGATAGACATTTAAGGGAGTAAGGATAAAGCTATGAATCTTAAATTTGTCCTTAGCTAGGTTTTGAGGTTAGTTAATCCAAGGATTTCAAGTTAGCCACCTAACAAAAACCAAAATCATACATATTATGTTAGGCCACATTTTCTTTAACCTCAAGTCTTAAAGTTGTCCACACTTAGTATTCATTGTTTCCCCAAATCACAGTCTAATGAGGGTGAGTGATCTCCCAATCTTTCCCCCTTTGTCTTTGATGTGTTACAAGTTTGAAATATATATATACACATATATATAGAGGTGTAGATATATTTTTAGTTTTAAGTAAAACGATGATAAGTCTTTTTAAGTAGGTATGTATATATGTAGAGAGAGTTTGATGCAAAAGAGGTTATATATATACATATACGCAAGGGAGTGAATGCAAGAGTAAAACTTGTCTAGCAACCAATCTTATTTATCGAATGAGGGAGAGGCTTCTATGCAAATATAAAAATTTGGAGGGTTGCCACATATCAAAAGAAGATTGGATGAAATTGTGCACATGTTGCTTGCAAGATTGGGCTTAGTATAAGAGTTGATAAGTAAAATCCTCACTCTTGATCACTCTGGCCAATTTTTTGTTATATATATATATGTATGTATGTATATTTCATTTGTTTATTTATTTATTTATTTGTTTTTAAATGTCTTGGATTGGGTTGGAAGACTTGGGCCAAGACTTGGGCCAAAATTGAGCACATTTGGGCTAAAATGACATGTAGGAAGTTTTTCGAGTGTAAGATTAGATGTGAGAAAATATTTTGGTTATAAGAAATTTTCTTGTGATCGTAAAAACTAATTATCATTGAGAAAATAAATGATTAAAAGTTCAATTAGGGGAATTCTTGGAGTGTTACAAAGAATAAAGGATGTGGGTATGTGCGTGTGTGTAAATATGGAATATGGAGTGTTACAGAGAATAAAGGATATGGGTGCATGTAAATACAGAATATGGAGTGAAGATAAAGTGAGAGATATTAGTTTGATAGAAAAAGATTGATGTTTTAATGGGATGCTTGTGGTGATCCCAGTGAATTTCAATTAAATTGGGGTAAAAGGAGGTTGAAAAATGTAGGAAATTCAAGACGGCCTTTTTTTTTTTCGAGGCTAAAGCCAACATCAGATCACCCAGTTATGAAACATTATTTGTTTTGCCTTTAGAGTTGGGCGCTTGAGGGCACATGTTGGCACTTAAGCACCCAGTCTGTACAAAAGATTTTCCTTTTCCAGCATTGGGCACCAATGCACCCATTATAGGCGCTTGGGCGCCCAACTTAGTATTCCCCACCTCATTTTTTGGCTATTCTTTCATTTTTCTTGCAAAACTTGACTCCAAAATGTTAAAAATTTATATAAACTAAAGGATAAACAAAAACAAACAAAATTAAAATGAATATAAAGCAGTAAATTCTTGGTTTGCCTCTCAAGTAGCGCTTGATTTATAGTTGTCAACTTGACTGTCAGTCTTGTTTATGTGACATTTGCCAAAGTGGCAAAAGTTTGGTGACGATTAATTCTTCTTCCATGATTCGCCTTGAGCTTACTCTTCGAACACATCTTCGTGTATCTCAACTTGTAAGACCTATTTTGTAAAATTATCCAGCACACTCATAGCCAAGCATCATCGTAATCACTAGGAGGCTTCATGGCTTTAAAAACATTAAATGAGTCACTTATTCGTTTTGAACCCTCATGGTTAACTCTCCCTCCTAAACATCAATCAAGGTTCTACTTGTTGCCAAAAATGGTCTCAAAAAAATGGTTGGGACGTTGCTATCTACTTCCATATCAAGTATAATAGAATCAGCAGGAAATAAAAATTTATCTAAGTTTACCAGTATATCTTCAATTATTCCCCCTAGGATAAGTAAAAGATCCATTAGCTGTCAATAAGGTACACTTGTAGACCTAGCTTCCCCCAATTGTAATTATTTTTATATAGAGTAAGGCATTAAATTTATGCTTGCTCTTGCTCTACCTGTGAAATGTGTGCCAATAGTGCAAGGAATTGTGAAACTACCTAAATCTTTTAACTTAGGTGGTAGGTTTTTTTTTTCTTTTTCTTTTTTCCTTTTTGAATAGTAGCACTAAACCCTTCATTTAAATTATAATCCCCTAGATGTCTTTTCTTTGATAAATTTAACATAGTTGTTCATTTTTTTGAAAACTTTGTCTAACTTTCTCATTTTGGCCTTTAGGAAAAGGGGGTATCGGAATGAAACTTATTACCTTGACTGGTTTTTCTACCGAATTTTCTTTCTTAGTTGATGTTGCTTCTTTTTCTAAGCAACCACTTATAATTCCCTGCCACCTCTCGATGTGACTACTTGATCCTATTCCTTCCATTCTCTTTTGGGGTTTACCTTAGTGTTGCTTGGTAAGGTCCACTGAGGATAAGAGTTCCATGTCTTGAGCTAGTTGCCCCATTTGAAGTTCCACAACCCTTATAGCAGCATTATTCCTCACCATATACTGCATAAACATCTCGTCCAACGATGGCATTTTTCTATGAACAGGTTATGGTGTAGTTTATTGAAAACCTTACTGATAATCGGATACTGAGACCTAGCCCAGATTATTTTTCCAAAAGAAAATTAGGTGGTGATATACACCCAGGATTGTAAGTGTTAGAATAAGGGTTACTTTGATTTTTATGAACATTACTAACTGACTAGACAGATTTAACACGATATGGGCACTAACTAGATGGGTAGTTTTCATCACATTCCTCTCATATTGCTGCTACTTGCTGGACTTTACTTTTTCTAATTTTGCTAAGCTTTTCCACAATTGAGTCCATAACTTTTTAGCTCGACTAGGCACTTAAGTGGAGAAACTAGTCCGACCAGTACCCAGATCCAAAAGCACTCGCTAACAACTTTATTTTGGTCACCCTAGTTTTAACACTCTAGATGCTAGAGCATCCGCCTCTAGATCAAAAATATTACCTGTGGGTAGGGTGGACTAAACGAAAGCCTCAAAAATACAACACTAACACTAACACTTTCATTTCATGATCATTCAATACAAAAGATACAAGTGAAGTCTTACAAAATACATAAATGCTTCATAACTACAATTAACACTACTACAAATATTTAACAACACCCCAAAATACAATTTCAAAAGTCTTCAAACTCAGCAGAGTATTTCTGAAATCAATTCCCCACATATAGTAAAATTTTAAAATTATAAGTCTACTGACTTAGTAAGAATTATGGCTATAACAAGATGGTAAGAAATGAACCAAGAGATTAGCCAAATGAATTATTCAAGAAATATGATAACACAAAAGGATCGAATCAACATTCAAAGGTAAGAGAATCACATGATATAAACAATTGTATGGCTCAAAAGTTCAGTAACAATCATAAACAATGATACAATTAAGGCAGGACTAATTTTTTATGGATCTATCACCCTTATAACTTCAAAACATAACATTAAATTCTTATTCCTCCATTTGTTTCCTCGAGTGGCCACTCGAGGAGAGCCATTCATTCATTAGGCATGGTCAACTGCGTGCCAAGGACTAGCCCTTTGGAAACTGCCTCCAGGTTTCCGCATAACTATCCAATGAGAAGGCTTAGAGAGGACCCACCGCAGTCGATATCACCCAGTTGTCTCTCCTGAACCTCCCTGGGCCCAACACTCATGCATATAAATTTAAGAAGAATGGACATATTCAAGATATTCGAATCAAACGATATAAAGATACAAACGAATATCAAACTCAACTTTCAATTCGATTTGAACCTCAGACTTAAGAAAATCGTTTTGAAACTTCAAAACATTTTTAAATAAATGAAATATAAACTTAAAATAGCAAAAGGGGTCAAAAATATGAAAATTTTGCTTCTAGACCAGGTGCTGCCGTGCTAAAAAATAGGCGCAAATGTGCCCGTGTGTCCCAGGGCTACTGTCCCAGGTGCAAGTGTGCCCATTACTAGGCTTGCGCACCCAATAAATTTTTTTTTGGAATAAAACAAAAACCTTTTTACAATTTTTTTTTGAATTTCTAAAACACAATAAAAATGAAAAATACAACAAGTCCATATTTTCATCACTTTATCATCTTTTCATAAATCATTACATATTTCCTTAATATCCAAAAGTACCAATCACAAAAGATATCAAAATCATAAATCAATAAAGATAATAGTCACATTGTGATCAAAGTGTTATCATCAATAAGCAAGCATTTATTCCATGGTTTATAAGAATGATAAGTGCATATTCATGTTCAAGTTCATTTCATTCCAAGCAAAGGAAAGGGGAAAAATCATAGTCCAAAGATTTTCAATGCAAATGAGCAACAAGGGATTAGCCATAATTCTTACTATTGGTTCTTAGCTTCAAGTCTTAAAATGATTCCAAAGTCTCAAGGCTTCAAGCTATTCCTCCTATAAATATAAAAAAGCGTTTAGATATTATCTCACATTTCCATTTTAACCTCATATTATAATATATCTTATAAGCTAGTATTTTATGCTTACCAAGATTAAGACCTAATGAGGGTGTTATTTTCCAAACTTTCCCCCTTTCTTTTATAAATCTTTAAAAGTCTGGAAAATTTATATGGCTTTGAAGGAGAATTAGAAGAAGAAGAAGATATAATTGAGAAGATATATATATATAGAGAGAGAGAGAGAGAGAAGAAGAAGATATAATGGAGAAGATATATATATTAAGAGAGAGAGAGGGGGGGAGAGAGGGAGAGGGAGAGAGAGAGAGAGAGAGAGAGAGAGGAGAAGAAGAAGAAGAAGAAGAAGAAGAAGAAGAAGAAGAAGAAGATAAATATAGGAGTGTTGTTGGCAAGATTGAATAGATTGGGGGTTGTTTTGAAATTTTTGAAACTTGAGGGTGGAATGAGGTGTCAAGCATTAGTTGGATTGAGGAATTAAAAAGTGAAAAATATCCCCTATTTAAGGGTACTCTGGCTGAGCCATATGTATCTATATATATATATATTGAATTTTAGGTTGGGCTTTTGAAATTTCAGTCTCAAAGTTTGGGTAAAATAATTCTTTTTGGGCCAAAATAATGCATGCAATAAATTTTGTGTAAGAAAAATTTTAATGGATGTGATGAATTTTTTTTATTTTTTTTATTTTTTTTGGTTGTAGGGAAATTTTTAGTAGTTGTGAAAAGGTTTGTTGTTTGAAAAATAAGAATTTGAAAATATAATTAAGGAAAATTTTGGGTTGTTGTACTAGTGGCCAACACGATGCCCAATCCAGTGCACGTTTTCTTTGCTCTTCTTCCTCTATCCATCCAACATCCATTCTAATAGCTTTTTCTCAATTTATTCATTTTGTGCTTGTAAATAATCTTATCTATTTTTAAAACACCAAGAGCCAATATTGGATGATTTTAAGATGAAAACATAATAATTCCATGCATAAAATGAGCATTTTTTTTTCCAAACAAAGGCAAGGGTATTGATTCTAGACAAAATAGTCCGTCTTTCAATTCCATGGCTGAGTATTCATCATTTATCATAGATTTAGATTGTCATGAATATAAATTATGACAATGTAACATGACAATTGGATGTGAAAGCCGTCTTTATCAATTCAAATATTTATAAATAAAATTATTTGAAGCGACACTTGGGACTTACAACTAATGAGACAAAGCAAAAAAGGTTTGCTAACTTAAGAGACCAATTGGTGAAAGTGGAAGTGGTAATATAAAAGAACCAAACCGAAGTGCAAATTCAAAAATTCAATAATTGAAACACAAATAACCATCACATTATTATCAATATAGGTTGATCATCACTTGAATCTAATCATGCCTAAGAAATTGGATTGGGTAGAGATCGTTACCTTGAAGTAGATCTCAACTCTTGATGAAACCACCAAATTATTTCGGTCCTCGAAACATGGCCGAAAACTGCACTTGCTTCAAGTAATCTTCACTTCAATCCTTGATCTTGATTTTCCTTTAGATTTGGATCTCCAAACCAAGCTATTAATAAATCCTTGTAATATTCCAATCTATGAATATCTCTGGGTCTATCCACACACTTTTCTTATTCAATCACCCAATAATATCTAAAACTAGATTAGATCAATGTTGGGATAACATTTTAAGAGAGAGAGAGAAAAAGAAGACTTGGGGAAGAAGATGGGATCAAATTAGGGGAGAAATTTTTGAAGAATAAACTTAGCCAACATTCATGAGGGTTCAGCCACTCCACATAGAGGCATGTCATGTGGCTTTGTCACTTTGCATGAAGGTGGTAGAAGGTTCTAAGTTCCCCTTAGATACTCTCACACCTCCCACATCCTTTTTGGATTCTTATGAATCCTATTTGTCAATTTAAAATTCACATACGATATTGTTTTAGCATTGATTAAATTCTTAATTCAATTTAACTAAAATAATATCCTATTATTTTAAATAGGTTCTTCCAATTGGTTTTCCCTTAAAAATTAATCCCACGTGAGCATTTCCAATTGCCCAATTAAATTAACCAATTGTTTTAGCTGGCCCAATTAATTTAACTTTTTAATTCAATTAAGTGAACTTAACTAATTTAGTTGACTTAACCTAGTGACCCAATTAAAAATCCTTAATTTAATTGGTCCAATTTAATCATTAAATATGAAATTTCGGCCCAATTAAATTTTCAATAAAAACATTAAATTAATATAACTTATTTAAATTAATCTAGCCATGTTGACTTATTAAATTAGTCAATCAAGTCTTCCATTATCTAACTCATTAGATAACCTCCAAAAATTCACATCTGATGAAAAGAGGCTTTTGTATGTGACCTTGTAGGTTCACCAATTAATTAGACATAGGCTCACAACCAATTGCCATTTAATTAACAAATAATAAATATTCTAATTAATTAAAGTCCTTTAATTAACCATTTGTGAATTAGTTTCTATTAATCTCAAGAGTATCCAATTTTCATGAAAAATGTCCTAACTTCAAGTCATGGAATCTAACCAGTTGAATGAATTAATTTTAGTGTGTACCTATCTGCTTACGAGTACTATGAAACTACAAGCTTGACATTCCCTACCTCCCGATTGTAGCCTATGGTCAAGATATTTATCAATTTCCTAATAGTCTACCCATCTGCTTATGAGTACCATGAAAATATAGGCCTGCCATTCCCCATCTCCCGATTGTAGCCTATGGTCAAAATACTTATCTTCTCCCTAATAGTCTTAATAATTATGATTGGTTCATTTGATCTCATCTTTGAAAACACCTTTCCAAATTGTCACATTGCTTTACACAAAGATCTTTGGAACCAAGCATCATAGAAAGAATAGGAGATCAATTTATTCTATGAGATTAGCAAATTGATCTTTTTTTAAAACTCACAAATCTCCATGTCATAAGTCAAATAAGCCTAACAAGTGGCCCATTCAACCTATGAAAAAGTCGAGACGTTTATCAAAGCGTAAAAACTTGTACACAAGGTAACAATGGAACCTCGAGTCAAAGAACTAATTACATGCACTGTCATAAGCTAGAGAATTTCCATTCATCACAAGCCACTACAGTTATCTAATGAATTCTCTAATCAAGCGTTCAGTGAACTTGTTTTCCAACAAGTACCCGTGTACCAGTGTCTCCACATTGTCTGCCTATGAAACCAGACAAATCCCAACTCCTTGGAGTATATATTGTCAATGCAAATTTATTCAAATCTAAAATGTCTTGTGTCGAAAATTTTATGACTTGAAATACTTTGAGATCATGACTAGAGCTTTGTTTCATTATTATCATATGTGTAACCAAGTCCTGTAGTCTATTGTGATCTCAAAGACATCATTTGAATGCATTTATAGAAATAATTGATGTGCATAAGGTAATGATGGCCATTTATTATATACTGATGAAATAAGATCATATCACAAGAAAATAGTTATACAAACTATTGTGGATTGGTTATGGGGCACTACTCTATAATCTCCCACTTGCCCTAAAGCCAATTCCGCATAGTCCTTAGGCTTAACCTCTTAAGATCTCTCAAACACTATTTGTGTTAATAGTTTAGTTAGTGAATCTGCTATGTTCCCTTTTGAGGCACCTTTTTACACTCGCATGTCACCCCTACCAACGATCTCCTAGATCAAATGATAATGTCTCGATATGTTCTTGGGCCGGTAATGAGAACTTAGCTTCTGTATTTGTAGATGGCTCTATTATTATCATAATGTATAACAATCACATCGGCGATACTGCATACCACATCCAACTCTTAGTGAAGCTTTTCATCTAAACACCATCTTTAGCTGATGCCACAATGTATTCTACTTCAATGGTTTAGTCAGCCATAGTTGATTGCTTGGAACTATTCTAACTAACTGTGTCCATTAAGCCAAAATATGTACCTAGAAATGGAAACAAAATCATCTATCCAAAATCTTTCGAGTTTCAATTCTCTATTCCTATATACTAGAAACAAATCCTTAATCTTTCTTCAATATTTAAGGATTGGTTTCACAACAGTCAATGACTTTCATTGGGATTAATTTTGTAGCAATTGGTAAGACTTGCAGCATATGCTACGTCCTATCTTGTACATAACATTACATAGATTATGCTACCTATTGTGGAGGTATAGGGTATTTTAAACCTCTTTCTTCTCTCATCCTCTGTCTATGAGGCTTTAGATTTTGAGATATGTAAACCATGTGTCATAGGGAGGTATCCTATCTTGGACTCTTCTATTTGGGACCTCCTTAAGATTTTATCTTGTATGTTAATTAAGAGAGGCCCAATATCCTATTGGATCTATATTTATAGATCTGTATCCCTAATACATCGATTGCTTCTTCCAAGTCCTTCATGGAGAATTGCATAGACAATCATGTTTCAATGTACTCTACCGTATCTCTTTAATTCCCAGTGAAAAGAATGTTATTGATAGAAAATACAAGAAATTGGATCGAACTCCCGTCTTCTTGTACATACATGGTTCATACACATGTTTAATGAAGCCAAATTCTTTGAATATTTTATCAAAATATATGTTCCGACTTCAAGATGCGTGCTTGAGTCCATAAATAGACCTTTGGAGTTTGAAAACCTTTTGTTCACTGCCACTGAATGTAAAACTTTCTGGTTGCTCTACATAAGATTCTTTGTAAATGTCTCCATTGAAAAAAGTAGTTTTTACATACATTTGCTGAAATTCATAATCATAGTGAACTGCTATAGCAAGTATAATCTGAATAGATTTAGGTATAGTGACCAGTGAAAAAGTTTTATCAAAGTCCACCCCTAGCCATTGAATATAACACTTTGCAATTAGTCTTACTTCATAAGCAATAACTTCTCCATTAGCTCCTAACTTAAGTTTGTAAATTCACTTGTAATTGGCATGTATTATACCTTTGGTAGACCTACCAAGGTCCATACCTTGTTGGAATACATGGAGTCTGTTTCAAATTTCAATGTATCAAGAAAATGACTTGAATTCATACCTAATATAGCTTCCTTGTAGGTGTTCGGATTTATATCTGATTCATCCATCTCATGAAGGAATTGAAACTGTTGGGTTTATTTTTTATTCGGGCTGACCTTTTAGGAGAGTCTACAATTAGCAATGTAGGACCTTTTGCTTTTATCCATTATAGGGTAAGTTGATCATCATTGACTTAATCAAAATCAATGACAATGCTTTTCTATCCAATAGAAATTCTTTTTCAAGAAAAGTAGCATTCCTCGAGACAAACCTTTTTGTTATGTGGAATCATAGAAATAATAATTCAAATACTCTTAGAATATCCCATAAATTTGCATAAGATAGATCTCTTATCCAACTTATCTCCCACTTGTTATTTGACATAAGTGGGAGAGTCCCATAACTTTAGATATAAGTATAAAGGTGCTTTATCATACCACATTTTGTGTAATGTTTTAGGCACTAACTTTATAGATACTACCTTTAGTGATTTCGCCACCATAATTAAAGTGAAACCCCAAAAACAAATAGGAAAATCTATAGAACTCATCATCAAACATACCATGTTGGACAAGGTACAGTTCCTCCTCTTGACTGCTTCATTATGTTGAGGTGTGCCAGAAGAAGTCCACTAAGAGAAAATCTTATTCTCTTTAAGATAATCTGAAAATTAGGCAATTAAATATTCTCCTCCTCGATCAAATCGAAGAGTCATAATACTAACTCCTAATTGTTTTGTTACTTTTTTCCTAGACTCCTTGGACTTTTCACATGCTTTTAACTTGTACTTCACAAGATACACATGTCTAAACTAAGTGTAGTTATCAGTAAAGGTGATGAAGTGTGAAACATCACCTCTCGCACTAACCTTTAGTAGTCTACAAGCATCCATATGGATCAAATCCAATAACTTGTGGCCCGCTCTAAATGTCCTACAAATGGGGCTTAAATCATTTTTTCTTTCTAAACAAAATCCAAAATTTGGTAGATCCTCTAATCTACTAACATTTAATCATCTTGAAGCAACCAACTTATTCATCCCATTTTAGAAATAAATCTAAGACGTGTATGTCATTAGTAGGCATTTTCAAGATTATCATATTTTCTTCTGTTACTTCATTGAACATGTATAAGTGAAGGTCAAGGTTGTAGTATGTATAATGTAGCGCCTCAGGATCCAGGGACGGCCGCCCCGGGATCTAGTGGGCCGGCAACACCACCTGTGGGCAGGCGGCCCTCTATCGAAATAATAAACATACAATAGGGAATAATACACTAAGCAAATTCCACAATAAACCTTATATACATAGGCCTTAACGTTTAACATCATACATAACGAGAGCTATACTATTACAATGCCAAACTAACAAGCCATATTTATAGAAACTATCCACATACTATTGTCCTAGTGGCTACAAGCCACCCAGTAGGATATCTAGTAATCACAAGACGAACATAAACTCTAAATAGTACTCGCATAACACCATCATTTACAATAAACGAAATTACAAAGCATAGTCTCATATTTACATCCAACAGGCTTCCAACTTATTCACCTACACATGGTAGAACAATTAAATAAGTCCACTGACTTAGTAAGAAGCATAGCTATGGAATAGGAATGAATACGGAAGCCAATAAAAGAGTAACGAGGCAATAAGCTCAACAATGAAATGAACATGCCAATGATTGCAATTATTTCACAAGCAATATAAGCAAATGGCTCAATAAAGGCATAAACGATAGCTCGGCAAGAGCGTAAGCAATAGCTTGTCAATATCATAAATAATAGCTTGACAAGAGCACGAATAATAGCTTAGCAAGAGCATAAACGAGCCAAATCATAATAACAATTATCACAATCGTATGGCAAAGGTAGAACTATTATTTGGTGGATCTATCACCCTTATAACTCCATAACAATATATAATCCTTATCCCTCCACAGGTCCCACACTCGAGTGGCCACTCGAGATAGTGACCCGATCATATAATGTGACATAAATGTCGACTATCCGCATGTCACAGGCTAGTCCTCGGAAAACCTATCCCAGGTTACCTTGGAACTACCAAAACAATTAGGAAACTATTCAGGTGATCAACTATCGGCCTGATGCCGCCCAGCATCCCTCCTGGAGTTTCCCAGGGGCCCATAAATAATCACACAATAGGTTTCGTAATTAATAAGAGTTGTTCGAATTAGGGTATTCGAAGTTCAAACAAGATTCGGACATGATCAATCAATTTGGATCGAATTTGGGACACATAGATTATATATTCAGATATTGGAGAACTCAACGGAGTGAAAAATGGACGAAAAATGGTAAAACGGATCAAAATTAAGTTCAAAAATATTCTGGACTAGGCGCCACCGCGGACCAAAGTGGGCGCGGATGCGCCGGTTGATTTTTCCAATTTTTGACGAATTTTTTTTTTTGTATGAACTCCTTTTCATAACAGACCTCCAAAAATGAAAAAATTAGAATTAGTTTGTTCTAACCATCATTAAGATTTTTAATTTCTAAGTTTTGAAACAATTTTGGAAAAAATAGCAATTTTAGTGTTTTCAAACTATCAAGTAGTTTTAGTCCTTTTTTGTCCATGATTTCTACTCCATTAAGTCTCCAACATGATCAAGAATACGATATCATAGGATAAATCTAGGGTTTCGATAGAATCAAGGGTCCCAAATCAAGAAATTTCAATGATTTCCAATAATACAATTCAATCGGTACAAGAATTTAAATCAACCAATAAAAATTCCAATCCATAGCAAGTGTGCAAGATAGAAAATAGCTATGATCCTTACCTTATAAGTCAATCCAAAATGTGATATTAAGGGTTCTTCCTCAAACACAATCTATAGAAATCAAAATCGTAAGTTATATGCTATATTCGATACCTTTGTAGAAATCACAATTTATAACACTAAAACCCCTACCTTACCAATTGAGAAACCTTAGTTCCCTCTTCCTTAATGTTGATTTTGAATTGAAATTGATGATTGGAGGCTAAATCACTCCAGGATATAAGGCAAAGTGAAAGAAGTTTAGTTGCAAATTTTTCTTCCTTCTTTCTCTCCTTTTTCTTTCTTCTCTTTTCTTTCTTTCTTCTCTCCTCTTCTTGCACGGAATTCTTGCCTAAATTTCTGAAAATTTTGTTGCTAAATCATATAGAAAATGTTAGGACTTATTGGTCATTTATTTATTTGTTGCTAAGTGCCAATTGAGTGTGGATTCTAGCTTAGTAGCTTAATCATATCTTGAGCTTGGTTGACAATTATTTCATGTATATAAAACTCAAATATCTTGGCTATAATTTGAGTCACTTGGCTTAATGTTTGTGTGTATATACGTGTGTATATATATAGATATATATATGTATGTATTTTGATTTTATTTGGAGCTTATTTTAGTGTACAATACATTATATGTTAATGTAAGTTTTAATGCTAGATTTTGGCTATAAATTTGAGCTAAAACTTATTTCTTTGGTCCAAAATTATATGTATAATAATTTTCTTAAAGATGATAAAATTTTTACGGTTTGGAGAAAAATTTCAAATCGGTGAAAAATCGGGTACCGATTAGGGTTTTTCTCAAAAACATTCTAAAACGTTTATCAATTGAATTTTGGGAGTTCAAAATTTTCATTAGGAAAAATTTTGTCTAAGAATTTAATTAGATAGATTCTCTCATTCTAAATTTTTAATTTCGAAAATTTTTCCGGTTGCTACACTCTCCCTCCCTTAAAAGAATCTGGTCCCCAGAATTTTACCTTAGTCAAACAGGTGGGGATACTTCTCACGCATTTCGTCCTCACGCTCCCAAGTCATTTCCTCAACCTTCTGATTTCTTTAAAGAACCTTAACTTGGGGTATCCTACAATTCCTAAGCTGACGATCTTGGAAATCTAGGATATGAACAGGTTATTCTAGGTACGTGAGATCACTC
>JACFYI010003614.1:285547-309673 GCA_014898755.1 Handroanthus guayacan | reverse complement strand
ATTATTTCATGCATATAAAACTCAAATATCTTGGCTATAATTTGAGTCAATTGGCTTAATGTTTGTGTGTATATCATGTGTATGTATATAGATATATATATGTATGTATTTTGGTTTTATTTGGAGCTTATTTTAGTGTACAATACATTATATGTTAATGTAAGTTTTAATGCTAGATTTTGGCTATAAATTTGAGCTAAAACTTATTTCTTTGATCCAAAATTATGTGTATCATAATTTTCTTAAAGATGATAAAATATTTATGGTTTGGAGAAAAATCTCAAATCGGTGAAAAATCGATTATCGATTAGGGTTTTTCTAAAAAAACGTTCTAAAACATTTATCAATTGAATTTTGGGAGTTCAAAAATTTCATTAGGAAAAATTTTGTCTAAGAATTTAATTAGATAGATTCTCTCGTTCTAAATTTTTAATTTCGAAAATTTTTCCGGTTGCTACATATAACCTATTGCTTAATGTACTACTCGCAATTAAAGAACCATACTTAATTGCACATAACTTTCCATTTTTTATAGAAAAAGTATATCCTATGTAACGCCCCAGATTTCGGTGCATATTGCCCCGAGATCCGGAGTGCTACTCACCGACGGATAATCATTCCAAAAACCAAATAGAAACTTAATGCATTATAATCATTCAAGCTAAATTCATAAAATCCGTCAAACGATCCAAACTAATTCTCAAAATGTAAAGTTATAAATCGAACTGTCCAAAATTACATAGAGCCTCCAACTTAGCAATACAATCCAATGCTCTATACATTAATTAGTTCATAAGTCCCAAAAACAATAAACTAATCCAAAATACAACGGGGAGTACAATTCCAAAACAAGCCATACAATCTATTTGAAGCTTCATTCTTCCAACCATCAAAACTCACGAGCCTACATGGTAATATAGAGTCATGATTCCACTGACCCAGTAAAACTTATAGCATGAAAACGAGGATAAGAGTTTCAAGGAACATGAGCATATTACTAACAATACAGGAATGTGATATGGATAGCAATTCAGAACGATCAAGACAATCAATATATATTTATCACATTCGAATCCATAGGCTGAAACAATCTATTTGGTAGGTCTATCACCCTTATATCTTCAATATAAACATTTCGCCTTATCCCTCCAACTCCTGAAGGAGCTCAATCAATCAAGAAGCACAGCCGACGTACGTGCTTAGGGTAGCGCTTCAGAAATTTACCTCCAGAATTCATCCGAACTACCCAACAATCAGGGATTTCGAGGGTCGTAGTTGACAATCCGATATTGCCCAAGTTCGATCCCCAAGAAACTCCCCAGGGCCCATAATCAATCAATCATATGGTTTAGGAATAAAACAGACATTTAATCAATCAATAGCCGGCAAGGCATGACATTCAATGGCCAACAATATCAAATAACATTTCAATTAGGTCAAACATTTCATTCAATTAATCAATCATTTCGAAAATTCGACTATGGACTAGAGGATTTTCATTTCAAAATTCGTATTATGTTAATAAGATCATATATGGACTTGTTTTGATTGGAAATAAGGTTTTAAAATAAGGGAGAAGCAAGTTGGAATCGGAAACGGGCGCTTGGGAGCGCAAACAGGCGCCCAAAACACAAAAATTAGGCAGAGGCTGGGCACTAGGGCGCCCATGCTACTGGAATGAATAGTACTTTTGCCCTGATAGTGGGCGCTAGGCCCCCCATCTGTGCGCGCTCAAGTGCTGACTCTCGGGTGAAATCTCGATTTTTCATCTTTTGATTTTTTGAAATTTTTTATGCAAAAATACATTTTTGAAGTTCTTATATACGAAAAAAAACATTTATAAAACATCATTTCTGATTTTGGTTATGAAATTTTTTGAAAGAATGTTTTAATGTCCAAAAGTACGGTTTTTGTCCATATCACCCATTTTTCAATCGTTCTTAGTTCGTTTACCCCTCCTAGTCCATGGTCCATTGTTCAAGTTCAATCCAAAGCATCGGTAAAGAGTTCTAGACAATTCAATAAGTTTCAAATTTTTATATTTCAAGAATTTGAGCATGGAATAACAAGAATGACAAATAATAATATGAGTTCACATGCTCAACACATCAATAGCATCAAGTTCTCAATAGCACAAACATGCTCAATTAAGGAAGGAAAGCTGTAAACACATGCTCATGGAGAAGAGGAGAAGCCATAAGTCTTACCTTAGATGCTAGAGTCTTGAAGATACAAATGTTTCAAGCCTAGATCCTTAAACACCTAAGATCACATACACATATTTATGTCAATCTCTACATATAACCATCACATTAATCATCCATAAATCATATTAAAAGCTAACTTACCATGTGTTAAGAAGAGTTTACACCACACTAGAATTCCCTTTTATGCAAGAAATCGGTTTTGTGAAGAGAGCAAATGCAAGTGGAGCTCAAGTGTTAGAATGTGTTCATATATTTTCTGCATAAAATTCGTGTGACCATTGAGGCTTATTTATAGAGGATTTTTGGGTAAAAAATGCAAGAATCTATAAGTTTAAACCCCTCAAAACAATTTCCTAACTTTGGGGCTAGATTAGGGTGGCTTGTTGATAGATGGAAGGGATGAAAATCCCATCCTATGGCAGCTATGGAAGGCTACTATCGGCTGGCTGTTCTGCAGATCAATTTTGCCCCTTTTTTTTTTATTTTTCAATGACGCTTATTTTGATCAAAATAACTGGCTAGGGTTTTGGGTCAAGTTTTGGGCTTGTAATTTGGTCTAACGGGATTTGTTTTTGGGTCAAAACATGTCGAGGAATTGAAACGTGTTTGTTCAAAATATTTTCAGGTGTATGAAACGTGTTTTGATTTTAAAATGACGTTTGATTTTGAAATCAAATAAATTTTTGATAAATCGATGATTCAAATTTTTATTTTAGGGAAATTCTTAGGATGTCACATCCTATTGAATCCAAAATGAGTATAGAAAAAATATTCTATATTAAACTATATCACAGAACGAGGACTTAATATAATGCTAAAATTGGTAAAATCCAATTTTACTGAGCCTTTGAGTTCGGCTTCAACTGTTAACTCATTGACTAGGCATGGTATCAACTCTTCTTAATTTAGCTTCCTCTTTGTTTCCATCCCTGCAACATATTGCAAAGGTAAGCATCAAATGCGGTATCAAATACCTATGATGAATTGATGGAAGTGTTCATTTCAGCAATGAACATACCGGCTCCCAATGTTGTAAGATACTCCTTGCAGTTACATTTCCAATCGTCGAGTTTGCCATAATAAAAAAAAAAATCTCTCCTTTTTTATCAACCGTCTTTTCTTCTTAACTTCTCTGTTAGCCTTTAATAGTTGCTTTCCTCATTAAAAAGAATTTTTCCTCTTCATTCCCTTTTTATTGCCTTTACAGCCTTTTCCTTGGGAAAAAGAGGCATACCAGATGGCCTGTTCTTTTCCATGGTGGCATGTGCCATGATTAATATATTGACCACATTATTAATTGTCACTTCTTGCTTGCTCATTTTACCATTCATTATAAATTGGTCAAAAGAATTAGGCAAGAATTGGAGGATGAAATTCACATGGAGGTCATTTTCCATAACCACGTCTAACGTGCCAAGTTTTTCAATGAGTCCAATCATTTTCAAAATAAGTTTAGAGACATTTGATCCCTCTATTATCCTAGTCCTAAAATCTTCTTCAGAAGCCGCAAAGCATTTATGGCTACTTTGTACTGCATACAACTCTTGTAGGTGCAAATAAATGTCACCCACATACTTCATGTGTTCATGGACGCTTTCCTAAGAGAATGTGATTGAAGATTACCTTCAACTCGCTTTATAAACATTTCACATGTCTCATCATCAGCATCCAAAGCAATCACATCCGATGGAGTTTGAGTGAGAATGCAAGTTCTCTTTTTGGAGTCAAGAATTATCTTAATATTATAAAACCAATTGTGATAACTCGATCCAGTAAGTTTTTTGGTTCCTAAAATAGTGGTGTTTGGTTTTTAGGCTTCTATTTGATTTCAAAAATCTACAAAATAACATAAAAGAGAATACCAACAGTTGTTTAATTAATATTTATAAACATGATTATGCTCTTCAATCATGAGTTACCTCCCACTATTTTTTTTGAATTCTATGCTCTCACGTAAAATTAGAAAAATTTTATTTTATACTAAGATTTAAGGTCCCAAGACATCATTTATAAATACATAATTCGCAAAACATCTACATATAATTGCAAAGTAGGTAACTTTTACTAATTGTATCTACTATACAACTTTTAATTATTTTGTCTCATTTTTTATATAGATCCATGACTCATGTGACATTTTTGTTACTAAATTAACCCTACTATGGACATTTCATGACTCATGAGGCAATGCTACAATAAAATTATTTTAAATCTTTGCATCTTATGCTAAGGTCGTGATGATTTCTTCCCACCAAAAATGTGTTCCATGACTCGGGAGGCAACACATTCTTAATAGTAGCATCCCGTGTTACTTTCATATTGGCGAAAGGTATGGATTATTAAATCTAGTTTAATTTTATCTTTTAACTTGACTTCATATTTAAATAAACTTGAACATTCTAAATAAGGGATTTTGAAATTTTTCAAGATCTCATCACATTTAATTATCTTATTTAGATTATCTATCTTGAGCATGCATCACTATACCTCAAAGGATAATAAGCATCAATAAGTAAAATAACCCAGCATGCCACCAAAAGTGGGATGATCATGAGCCACAAGCCAAACAATGTACCCAAAGCTCTTAGAGCGTTATCTAGTTAATTTAGTTGAGTAAGTCAAAGTTAAATCATATCTATTACATAAGCATCCCATGTATACATAAGCTTCAAGTCTTGAACTCCTTCATCTTTCTCCATAGATTCATTGCAATAACCACCAACACGAAAGGAAAAGGAAGACATCACTATCCAAATGAGTACTCTCATTATAAGATGAAAAGAGACATGCAAGTCCCATCTAATTACATATCCAAATTCAATCAAATTGAATCAAATAAGATCATTTAATTGAGGCTTATGATCAATATCAATTCAATAACATGCATTCATCAAATAAATACATGAAATTAAATTTTCCAAGTATAGTTGAAAAAGCAATCATCATATGAATTCCTTAGTGCTAAACGATTGAAAACATGTATCCAATATATAGTTAAATTACATGAATTTAAATTCATCAAAATATTAAGGAAAAGTTGTGTAATGATTAAGGGTCTCAAAATTCAACCCAACCCGATGACCTGAACATGACCTATACAAAAAAAAAAAAAAATTGATTTGGGTTTGGGGTTTTTAGGTTCAAGTTGAATCAAGGTGACCTGATTAATTATCTGGAAAACAAAAAAAAGAAAATCAGGTCTGGTTGACCTTCGAGTTAACTCAATAACCCAAAATATGAAATCAGGTAACCCGTGACCTAAACACAACTCAACCCAACTTGACCCACCCAAACAACATATATATACTTTGATTTGAAAAATAAAAACCCTCGTCCCAAACTTAATCCCATTTTCTTGTCACTACTGTCGCTCACCGCTCCGCCATCGCTGCCCATTGCTCCGCTGCCATTGTCATGTCTGCTTTAGTCTACACTACAGGTCAGTTAGGAAATCTTGGTTTTATAGTGGATCTTTCATTCCTCCACCATATTTATCACCACAAAGAACTCCATTAGCTGCCAGTTGCCACATGAAAAAGATAGGCAAATACTAAAGAAACAAATTGTATGCAGAGTTGTTTGTACATAATTCTATGAAAACTATATCATAATGTGAATTTTGTGATGGGCAATTTGTTTGTCATATTAGGAACCCTAAGCAGGATGGAATAAGGTAGCATGAAAATGGAAGAGATTCTCGAAGGGATCTCAGATGCTATGTGATGAGAAAAGGGAAATTTTTTGTTAGGATAGTCAAAATTAAAATGTGTTATTCAAAAAACTATGTTGTAATATAATGGATAAAGCTCTGCAAGGAGTTTTAATGATACAGACATGCCATTATGAACTGGTTTTTTAGACTGCAACATTGCTGAGCCCATGTTGCTCTAAACTTGATACAAAAGTCTTTTCTTTTTGTGGCTTTATATTTGCATTATGTTTTGAAAGTATTATTATTTAATTGGGAAGAATTTTGCTTTAAGAATACATGTCAATGGATCATTAATTTGTGATCATTCTAATCTAATGGATTCAAGATCGCAAGACATATAACGTAGACCATAGTGTAGTCATGAGCTCTTAAATTTAAACCCTCTATAATTTAGAAAATTAAGTTGTATTGTTTTCATATATCTTGAGTATTAATTTATTTTATTTTATCTTTATTTTATCGTGAAAAGTAAAAATTATGTCTTTGTAAAATGCTTCAGGCTCGATATTTTTCTAACTCTATTAATTGATTAATTCACTTATGCTCATTAACAATTGTACTTTGAATTATCAACAATTCCATCTTTGTTTTATTAGTTAATTAACTTATGCTCATTAACAATTGTGCTTTGAATTTTGCTATTTTAGAATGAGTACAGAACCTATTGATTGATCTCCATGACGAAGAAAGGGATAGTGTGGGAGTCCCTATGGATGAGAATGTAGATACTGTAACTGGTTTTCAAGGTGAGCCCTCAGGAAGTAGCAAAGGCAAACATAAAAGGCAATTGAAGTCTGAATGGTGGCAATATTTTGAAGTGCTATCAACAAAAAATAATAAGCCACTATGTTGCAAGTGTAAACATTGCTGGAAAAAAAAATAAAAATAAAAATAAAAAAAAAAGTGTAAACATTGCTGGTCACTTACCGTGCTAATGATAGCATAGGTTGTGACACCCTCCCAAATCCCAATAGCATTCAGACTTGAGACCCACGGTGCGACACTCGCGTTCTATACATTCTAAAACCAATACAGAATTCAAGACATAATCATTCAAACTAAACTCCAAAATATTGATACAATGATCCAACTAAGTTCCATAACATATCATTACATGTCAAAATGTCCCAAGTACAAGAAACGGTTACTTTTCATTGCAAGCCAATGCTCTATACTTTTCTAAAATCCATATATAAAAGATCGATACAAAATACAAACTAAGTCCATGATAGCGATAAATTAACCTAGAATACGACAGGGATTACAAGTCCAAAACAAGCTATAACAATCAATCAAAGAGCTTTAATTGATCACTCGCCAAACTCATGAACCTACATGGTAAATAAAGTCATGAGTCCACTGACCCAATAAAACTTATAACAGGAAAACGAGAATTAGAGTTTCAAAGAAAATGAGCATATCATTCAATAGGACAAGAATGTGATTTGACAATCAATTCAAGACAATCAAGACGATCAATATACATATATTAGAAACATTTATCACATTCGAGTCAACAGGCTGAAACAATCTATTTGGTAGGTCTATCACCCTTATATCTTCAACATATACATTTTACCTTATCCCTCTAACTCCCAAAGGAGCTCAATCAATCAAAAAGCATAGCCAACGCACGTGCTCAGGGTAGCTCTTCAGAATTTTACCTCCAAAACTCATCCGAACTACCCAACAACCAGGGATTTTGAGGGTCCTAGCCGACAATTCGATATTACCAAAATTTGATCCCCAAGAAACTCCCCAGGGCCCACAATCAATCAATTGTATAGGCTTAGAAACAAAATAGACACTCAATCGATCAATAAACCGACAAGGCATAACGTTCAATGGCCAACAATATCAAATAATATTTCAAATAGGCCGAACGTCTCATTCAATCATTTCGGAATTTTGACTATGGACTAGAGGGTTTTCGTTTCCAAAACTTGTATTACGTTAAAAAGATTGGATATGGACTTATTGTGGCATGAAATAAGGTTTTAAAGCAAGAAAAATAAAGTTGGATCGGGAAATAGGGGCTTGGGCGAACAAACGGGCGCCTGAGCGCCCAAAACAAGGTTTTGGGACAGTGGTTGCTGGGGCGCCCATATGGGCGCTTAAGCACCCAAGCTACTGGAAAAATGGGACTTTTAGTTCGAGAGTGGGCTCTTAAGTGCCCGGTTGGGCGCTGGGGCACCCAACATTGCGCTCTTCAGTGCTGACTCTCGAGTGAAAATTTGATTTTTTGTCTTTTTATTTTTTTTGAATTTTTTATCCAAAAATACATTTTTGAGGTTCTCATATACGTAAAAATATTTATAAATTATCGTTTCGGATTTTGGTTTTGAAATTTTTTGAAAAATCGTTTTAATGTAAAAAAATACGGTTTTGTCCATATCTCTTGTTTTCAATCAAACTTTTAGTTCGTTTACCCCTCCTAGTCCTTGGTCCATTGTTCAAGTTCAATCCAAAGCATTGGTATAAAGTCTAGATGATTCAATAAGCTTCGGATTTTTCATATTCAAGGATTTGAGCATGGAATAGTAAGGATAACAAGCAACAACATGAGTTCACATGCTCAATATATCAAAAAGGCATCATATGCTCAATAACTCGTAACATGCTTGATCATTTAAGGAGAAGCGGAAAATATATGCTCATGAAGAAGAGAAAAAGCCATAAGTCTTACCTCTTGTAGCTAAATCTTTTGAATGCAAGAGTTTCAAGCTTAGTTTCTCAAACACCTAGGATCACAAGCACAATTTCATTCATGTCAAACTCTATACATTCATCACATTAATCATTCGTAAATCATATTTAAAAGCTAACTTACCAAAAGTCTAAGGTTGTGATTACACCACACTAGAATCCCCCTTTTGTTGAAATTGGTTTTGAGAAGAAAACATGACGCAAGTGCAGTTCAAAATGCCCAAGTGTTTTGAGATGTGGTGGTCAAGTTTTCTGCAGAAAATTTTGTCTAACAATGACGTTTATTTATAGAGTGAAGATGAGGTCAAAAATGAGAGAATCTTTAAGTCCAAGCCCCTAAAAATAAATAGATCAACTCTTGCTAGATTGATGGACATTAGGTGATAGATGGATGGGATTAAAATCCCATCCATAAGGCTGCTGGAGTTGTTGCTGGCCGATTTTTGCTTCTTTTTCTTTTAATTTTTTTTTTTTTTTGAATTTCAAAGATGCTTATTTTGGGTCAAAATTAGTGGCTAGGTATTGGGCTATGAATTGGGCTCATTTCATGGGCCAACGGGGCTTTTTTTGGGTCGAAATGTGACGAAGAAATTGAAACGTGTTGATTCGATAATTTCTCGAATGCACAAAATGTATTTTGGTTTTTAAAACGATGTTTGATTTTGAAATCAAATAAATTTTTGATAAATTGGCGATTCAAAAATTTATTTAGGGATTCTCGGGTGTTACATGGGTATAAGTAACTTGCAATGCCATATACTAAAATAATGCCCTAGACGAAAAAACTCACGATATTGCTCAAGCCCTATTAGAACATGATGAAAAAGGAATTTCTATTCGATCACAGAAATTTAATCAAGAAAAATTTAGAGAATTGCTAGTGTTAGCAATTGTGAAACGTGAATTGCTATTTCAATTTGTAGAATATGAGGTGACTAGGTCTATTTTCTTTTATTTGGAATCTCAAATGAGTCATTTCGCTAGAAATACGACTAGGGCCGGTATTCTAAAGTTACACAAGACCTAAGTAAATAGGATTGCTTAAGAAATGCGCTCATGTCTTGGAAAAATATGTTTTACTTCATATTTGTGGACTTCTCTTGCTATTGATGGTTATGTTTGCTTGACTTTGCATTTTGTTGATTCTGACTAGTTGTTGGAAAAGAGGATTTTTAATTTTTCTTACATGCCACCGCCTCACTCGGGTATTGCATTATGTGATAAAATCAGTAGTTTGTTGGTTGCTTAGGGTATTGATCGGAAGGTTTTTACATTAACTTTGGATAATACTGTAGCAAATGATAGCTTTGTTAAGTATTCAAGGGATCAATTTACTTTAAAAATGTTCGTTGGTCAATAGCGGTGAGTTTCTTCTTGTTCGCTGTGGTGCACACATTCTTAATTTGATTGTCTAGGAACGTTTGAAAATGATTGATAGTTCAATCAAGAAAATTCATGAGTGTGTGAACTATGTCAAATGCAATCAAGTAAGAAAGCAAAAATTTTTAGCCTCTGTAACCCAATGTTCACTTGATTATAAGAGAGGTCTAAGGTAAGATGTTTCTACACGATGGAACTCTACTTATTAAATGCTATCTAATGCGTTGTACTATCATCGTGCCTTCAACCATTTAAAGTTACGTGACTCTAACTTCACACACTATCTTTCTAATGATGAATGGGAAAAGGTTGAAAAACTTTGCAAATTCCTTGAGGTTTTTTATTAGACCACAAATTTATTTTCTGGAGCGAAGTATCCTATTGCAAATTTTTACTTTCCTCAAGTCTTTACAATTGAAATGACTTTGCAACAAGAGTTGGAATGTAAAGATGATTTCATGAGTTCAATAGCCTGTCAAATGTTTGAGAAATTTGACAAGTATTGGCAAGACTATAACGTCTTGTTTGCCACCGCTGTGATTTTTTATCCAAGGTCTAAGATGCAATTTGTTGAGTTATGTTATAACAAACTTTATGGAAAGGATAATGTTGAGTTGAACATATTAAAGAGTAAGTTAGCATCTTTGTTTGATAAGTATTCACGCAATGCTTTCAAGCCAACCACTAGCAGTACATGTGCATCTTCCACTTCTCATAGTATATCTAATGGTAATGCTTTTCCTACTATAATTGATTGTATGGATGTTTTGAAGGTAAATATGATGGTATTAGTTTTTATTTCCATATTCCATTATTCAATTTCTTTTTTATTTGCTTAACTTTGGTTGATGCATTTCATTTACGTTTATATAGGAGTTTGACTCATTTTCAAGTTTAAAATCTGCTCCTCAAAAAACTCAATTAGAGCTCTATTTGGAAGAAGCGAGGCTTGATAGATCTTCTGAACTTGATGTTCTTCTTTATTGGAAAGGTCATCTGTTTAGGTATCCTGAACTTGCACAATTGGGAAAGGATGTTTTAACTGTTCCAATTTCTACCGTTACCTCTGAGTCGGCTTTTAGCACAAATGGCAGAATACTTGATCAATATCATAGTGCAATGAAGCTTGAAATTGTTAAGGCACTGGTATGTTGCAAAGATTGGTTAATTGGGCAAAAAGGTAAGTATTTACTGATTTTGTTGTTTATTTTTTGGTTTACTAATAATTTATTATTTTTAATACTTCTTACTTTTTATTGAAGAAAATATTGTGAAATTGGATGAGTTAACTGAAGATGTAATGAGTATTGGCTTACATGGGAATGATGATGAGTCAACTACCTGTGCACCTAATGCTTCCAATATTCTTTATATTTGATATTGAGAAGTAATCTATAGTTTGATAAACTAAACTCTTAATAGTTTTTATACTTTAGCGTTCTACTTATGAAGTTAGAATTTTAATTTTTTTTTCTTTTTTATTTGTTTATTTAATGTTTGGATTATATGAGGTGGAGTTGTGGATTGTGGTGTTTGTGACTTTGAAGGATTGGGACTCTCATGAAGACTTGATTCTTGAAAATAAAGACCCTGTGGGAACAAAGACTTGCCACTTGAGAACATATTTTATTTATGTATTATGATCTTTGAAGAAAGATGGTTGCCCATGTAGACTTAAATTTGTTAACACTATTTTCTCCATATTATTGTAATGTTGTGTAATGTATTTATATTTATGTTCAACTCTAACACTATAGTTTATTAACTTTATTCATGTGTAATTTGGATTGTCATTTATTGGTTTAAAATGTGTTTGTTTGTTATTTATTGGCTTGTAACTTTATTAAATTTTTATAAATTTTTTGTTTAATTCAGGTCAGGTTGGGTCGGGTTTGAAGGAAAATGAATGTGATAATTCAGGTTAAGTTAGGTTTTTCAATTTGAGTTGGGTTGGTTAGGTTGTTGGGTGACCTGATTGAAATTCAGGTCAACCTAAATCCAATTAGCTCAAATTAGGGTTGAGTATATCGGGATAAGTATCAGGTCGGGTTAGGCTTGGGTTGAATTTTTTTATTTTGCTATACCGAGGCATCAACCTAATCCAAACCCACCCCACTCACCTGAGTTGACATCCCTAAATGATTATACATCAAAAATCAAATCAAATAAATAGAACAACAAGCCACCTGGAGTCACGCTCGGACCTTGGCCACTGCTACAATTACAGTTGACTACCCAAGGGCAGCCTAGTGGCTTGACAAGTTCGTTTTTCAGGTAATCAAACAATCCAATTTGTATTTCATCCAATTTTCAAATTTCAAATCTATTTTTAAACACTTTAAAATATTGAAAAACCATCCAAAACATGCTCAAAACTTTCAAAAATAAAATTGAATCATGTTCAAAACTATGCATAAACAAAGTAAGTTCAATCCGATAGAACAATCTCAATTTAGCAAAAACATGAATCAAATTCATAAAACAACAAGCCACAAACAAAAACTTCATGATCTCCAATTCATTGATTATATCAAGACCACAATGCTAACCGTCAATCCATCACTTGAATCAATGCCCCAAAAAATCCAAAATCAAATGGCATAAGGTGGCTCTGATGCCACTTGAAAGTAGAAGTGATGATCAAAAATAACCAAAACCAAAGTTCTTAGGAATTTAACAATTGAAACACAAATAAGCATCACATAATTATACATATAGGTTGACCATCACTTGGACCTAATCATGTCATAAGAAATTAGATTAGATAGAGATCATTACCCTGAAGCAGATCTCAAAAATTTAATCACCAACACTTGATGAAACCACCAAAATGTTTCCATCCTATGCTCCTTAAGCCTTGGCCAAAAAATCCACTTGCTCCAAACAATCTTCTCTTCAATCTTTAATCTTGATATTTTGGGAGAGAGAAGAAAAAGACTTGGAAGGAAGTTGGATCAAATTAGGAGGGAAATTTTTGAAGAATGAACTTAGTCAATATTTGGAGGGTTTGGCAACAATATATAGAGGCATGCCATATGGCTTTGCCTCATAACATAGAGGTGGTGGAAGGTTCCAGATCTCCACTAGATACCCTCACACCTCTCACACCTTCCTTGAGTTCTCTTGAATTCTAGTGGTCTATTAAAAATCCACACAGGATATTATTTTAACATTAATTAAATTCCTAATTTAATTTAGCTAAAATAATTTCCTATTATTTTATATGGGTTTCATCCAATTGGTTTTTCCTTTAAAATTAATTCGACATGGACCTCTTGTAATAACCTTTAATTTAAGTATATCAATTAAATTAGGGTTAAATACATTTTACCCCTTGTATTATGTTTAATTAACAGCTTCCCTTAACTTTAGAAATTTGGCAAAATCCCCCTTGCATATCTCAAAATTGTGCTCACTCACCCCAACTGTTATTTTCAAAATTTTGAATTATGAAATGACACAATTACCCCTATATTTATACAAGAAAACACTAAGTTCATTCATTCTCCTATTCCAAAATCTGGTCAACAATCTCCTCTCCTTCCCATACCCTAGTTTTCCAGGAAAAAACTTTAGCTTCTAGAATCTTGGTTTTATCTGTGTATATAGAAAAAGTACCCCAATTTTTGTCCGTAATAAATGTGATTGAAGTACGATTGGGTTAGTTTTTTCAATTCAATTTTGTTTATTTTTTTCCCTTATGGTTTTCATTTATTTCACAACATTATGCTACAAAAAGTTTGATTTTTGGCAATGTAAATATATTTTATATCGAGGATTAGTTCTTTCACAAAAACTCTTTTTTTTTTTTCTTTTTTTGGCGATGTAAATACATTGGATTGTATAAAGGAGGTAAGAAGAGTGTATATACGTTGCATTGTGCAACTTCCTTTCTATGATCTCTTGATGTATAATGGATGATTTCATTTTCTAAATAATATTTTTTGATTTATACTAAAGAAAATCTTTGTTCAAAGTTCTAAGATTTGTCATCTACTCCTTGTGTTGCTTGAAGACATTTTACTTTTTTCACCTTCTACAACATTAAAATGGTGAAAGAAGAGTTAAAATGTAGGAGAAAGGTAGGTCAGTAGATTTAATACACAAGAAGGAGCAAAACTATCTTTTTAGGGGATAAAAGTTGTGCAATATACATCCCAATCCGCACTATGCACACGTGAACAACACACACTGACATTGAGGTGCTCTGAGTGTAATTTTGCGATATAGGGGGATTTCGCTAATTTTCTAAAGTCAGGAGGAAGCTGTCAAATACACATAATATAGGAAGAGAAATATATTTAATTTAATTAACCAATTAATGTAGTCAGCTCAATTAATTAGCTCTTTAATTCAAGCGGGTCAACTGAAATAATTAAGTTAACTTGATCATGTGATCCAATTAAATAACTCTTTAACTTAATTGGTCCAATTTAACCATTAAATATGAAATTTTTGGCACAATTAAACTTTCAATATATTTAAGTGGATTAATTTGACACACTAAATTAATTATATTAATTAACTTGCTTAAATTAATCTAGCCATGTTGACTAGTTCAATTAGTCAATCAAGTCTCCCATTATCTAGATAATCTATGAAAATCCACAAGTGATGAGAAGATATTTTTGTGTGTGATTCCTCAGGTTTACCAATTTATTAGACATGGGCTTGCAACCATTGCTATTCAATTAGCAAATAATAAATATTCTAATTAATTAAACTCTTTTAGTTAAGCACTCTTGAATTAATCTTTACTAATATCAAGAGTACCCAATCTCCATGAACAATGTTCCATCCTCAAGTCATAGGACCCAACCAATTGGATGAATTAATTTTAGTGTGGACCTATTCACTTACGAGTGTCATGCAAATACGGTCCTTTCATTTTCTATCTCCCGATTTATGACACCCCATACTCCTTATATTTAATCTTAGAAAGGAAATCATTTTATTTGAGGGTTAAAATACTAATAATAGAAAATAAGAGGTTAAAAGGAACATTGTTATGGACTTAATTGAGCAAAATATTAATAATTGGGAATTATATTCAAGCAATAGGAAATTCAGGGGCTAAATTGCAAGAATTTTAGCTCAATTTAAAGTTGCAAGAAAATTTGGGGTCAAAATAAGCCACTCATAATTTATGAGGCTTAGGTGGAATAAACCAAAATTGAATTATATAAATATTCCACCAGCTTCTTCATCCTCAACACGCAGCACTATTCATTACTATTCTTCTTCAAATTTCAGACCTGAAATTCTCCTCATCTGCTACTCCATTTTCAAAACTGAAACCATCTTTGTGTTCCTCTCATCAACCTAAACAAATGCATACCCACCACCACTAGAATCGTTGATGGCGACGAAGAGTGAAAAAAATCAAGCACGTAGCTTCGGTGGTGGTAGAGCTAGGTTTCAGCTTCCACGGCCATATCGGGCATTTGACCACTCAAAACACATCCTTTCTTCGAGCCCATTGCAGTGGTGACAATAATTTGAGGGTTCAAGCAATGGTGAAAGAGAATTGAGTGTGGAGGTAAGCGGCGGTGCACCTCATCCTCATTTCAGTTAACCTTTTTCCTTTATTTAATTTCTAAAATTAATTGAGAGCTTGCTCTATGTTAAGATACGAATCTAAGTATGTGGTAGTACGGAATTTTGATAACTTTTATGAAACTCCTGCGTGAATAGTACTACTCTGGCGACGGCTCAGGCAGCGACACGGTGGCGGTGCTAGGCCAAGTTGTAGAGTTTGAGACAAGCATTTCAACGATGACTCTCGCGAGTTGATTCGATGACATTTGGGTATAAACTCCTAAATTCGAAGTTCCTGAATGATTTTCAACTCCTAAAACTAAAATGAATCAAACATAAACACATGCATGCAATCGAATGGACCCATAATGCCCTGGGGTCCTAGTGCATCCCCCCTAAGTTTTCCAGGCATTACTCATAAATAAGGATAACAATCTAAACCTTAAAATTAACATGAACACAATCATTCAATATAATCAAAACTCAACTTAACTTAAATTTATACATCATTTACCACATAAAACATACTACCCAACAACTTATAAAAGTCCATAATTTATATTAAGATCCAAACTAACTATTGTACAAGCCCAATCTAGTATGTATTGCAATTACATGTTCAACGTTATCCTAATTTACAATGCTAAAAACATTTTTTTTCCAATGCAAAACATATCACACTAATAGGCCAACTCCACCAGAAGTTCAAAAGATCAATTTCCTAATAAAAGATAAGGAATAAGTCCACTAACCCAGTAAAAATTATGACCCTAATAAAAGGAATAATTTAGGGAGCAAAAGAATAACATGTCTTGAGCACAATGGACTTATAAAACAACTTGACATTCATGGCAAAAAAAGTGTCTCATAACAACAAGTCCAATGATCAAAATTAGAAATTAAACATGAATGCCAAATTTAAATAGGCTAGACTAGCATTTGGTAGATCTGTTACCCTTATATCGTCAAAATAGACATAATTCCTTGTTGCTCCATTCGCCCCCTCGAGTGGCCAGTTGAGGAAAGCCATAAATACATTAGGCATGATCGACCGCGTGCCGAGCGTAGTTGTTTGGAAGCCTACCTCCAAGCTTCCTCCGAACTACCTCAAACATTAAAAAAGTTCCAGAGGCTAGGTCAATGCTCTGATAATGCCCAACCAATCCCCCCCTGAGGTTCCCAAGGCCCAACATTGATGCATTTAGGTTGATAGGAAAAAAAAAAACATGATTTCAATGGATTTCAAACAATCATTATATGGTTAAGAATGGATATTGGATACAATTTTTGAATTTGAACATTGGACATAAGACCGTCATTTGGATCATCAAAATGATTTTAAAAGATGGGATTTGATTTTAGAAAAGTTAAATTAATGAAAGAAATGTCAAATTTCCCTAAGTTTTATACTCTCCTTACGGCAGTTAACTTCTCAGCATATTTAAGGATACATCACAATACGTTTTGTAGTGTGTTTTAGCTCTATGAGTATCTAGTCTCGATGAAGTTTCTAATGGTGGCTTCTTATTGGCGATATAATAGTCAGATTTTGACTTATACATGTTTAAAACTCACCTCTTCTACTTTCCCTAATTCCTGACAGTTTGACAAGTTGGCTTCTAAAGGCATTTTTGGTTATGTTTCTCTATAGTTTTAGATGATTCTTGACTCTAACACTATCTACACTCAATAAGGTTTCCGAAGGTATATTTTATGGGTCAAGTTGATGGAAGAAAGTCAGGTTTTCAAACTTGAAAAATGAAAGGTGTGACAGAGGACTACCTCTGTTACTGGCAGTTGTGGCAGGTTGTCTTCTAAGGGCATTTTTGGCTATTTTTCTCCTTAGTTTTCCGTTATTTTTTTATCCTAAAAGTATCTCCACTCGATGAGGCTTTCAATAGTATAATATATGGGTCATTTTGAATAGGAAAAATTAAGTTTTCAAGCTTCGAAAGTGAGAGGTAAAGCAGAGGCATTGGCTACCTGAGAGAGTCATGTGCTTAGTTTAAAAGTCCAAATTAGTTTATGAAATAAACAAGTTGTAAATCTCAAGTTTGATGATCCAACAGTCTTCTTATATCCACTAGATCCATATTTATGATCCACCATAACAAGGAAACTCATTCAACAATCAACATAGTGATATTCATCTAATCAAGTAAATCATTAAGCAAAATAATAAAGCAAGGAAGCAAGCTTATATCACTAGAACATATCAGTAGGATATCATGAATATAAACATGAATAGAATGAAGTTGAGCATAGTCATGATCCTTACCCTTGTAAGCTACGTGTCTAAACTTGATTTTTTCTTTGAGATGTTTCCAAGCCAAACTCCTAAACACCCAAAGAATCTATTCAATAACATATTCATTTCAAACTTCATTATCATATCTTCAAAAAATTAAACTTACTTACCTAGTGGATTGAAGAGGGAAACTTTATTAATTCCCCTTTGTTTTAGGTGATGAGATCAAAAGAGGAATGAAGTGGTGTGTAAATTTTTTTTTTTTTTAAATGCTTCTCAGCCAAGAGGAAGAAAATGATGAAGAAAGTTGCTTCTTTTGCTACATACTCCAATACATGTACACTACATATACATACAAAAAGTGTCTTCCACATGGGTAGAAGAATAGTGACATTTTGGTGAATTTTTGGAAAATAGCAATGAGTTGGTTGGATGGTGAGTTGGAAGATGATGGGATTTCTTTTCATTTTTAACACATGGTAATTATCCATTAAGATAGATATTTTGTCTTTTATTTTTGTACGCGTGCACGCACACTGAATTTTGTGTGTGTGTTTGTATTTTTTTTTTTTTCCATTTTATTAAAAATAAAGTTTGGGCTTGAGAGTGGGCTTTAAAGTTGGGCTTAAATATTTATTTAATCGGGTTTGAAACAATATTTTGGGCCAAATTAGATTGAAATAAGATTTTCAGTTGCTAAATTGTAATATTTTTGCTATTTAAAACTTTTTGGATGATAGCGATTGAAATTTGTTAAAAACGGCCTTAGGGTTTTGAATTTTAAAGCTAAGGGTTTGAAAATATAATTATAAAAAATTTTTTGGTCAAAAACAAAATTTTTTGGAATTAATAGGTGTTTCAAATAAATTTGGGTTGAAAAAAAATTATAGAAATAAAAATTTTTTATCGAGAAAATTATTTTGAATAATTGAAAAAGTTTCAGGTTGGAAAGAGTAATTTAAATTGGATTAGAAAAATTGTAGGACTCCAACCAGAAAACTTGCCACGAAATCTGATGTTGGGTTTAAAACTTGAATTCCAACTTAAATATAGAATGAATGACATATTGTGAATTATTCGTAGAATTAAGGTTTGAAATATGGCGATAATTTGGACTTAGCTTTATAAGCTTTAAAGCACCTAATGAATAAACTAGTGGAATATCAATAGAGTAATTTTTGCTATTTAATTGATATAGGAAACGAAAATCTGGGCTCGAGAGGTCAGTAGTTGGATACCAAGACCCAAGGTGAGGACTAGTAATTTTTCTTTGTTGAATATGGAATATGACAATATTTTATTTGCAATTGACATATAGTATAATTGTTGTATTATGAAGATATGAGATGTTGCTATCTATGATTTGGGAAAGTTGGTGAAATTATCAAAATATATTTGAGAATATTCGGCATAAATGAAGTTTTAAAAAATTTTGAATACGTCTTCGGAAAGCCTATATGAATATGTAGTCTTGAGTAAATTTCTTGCATGATATGAAAAGGACTTTAAATTGACATTGGAAACCCTATTGTTTCATAGACTTGCAAATATGAGTCTAATTTGGATATGAAACTCTATTGTTTAGTTGATTTGTTATGTTCAATGGGATATCTGTTTCTATATGAACCCTTGAGGACACCCTTGGGAAGGATTATGGGCCTAAGAATAATTATGCAAGATGACCAAATCAACGTTGGGCCGATGGTGGATAGTCTACCTTTTAGTACCCTTCAATGATCCAATCTTTGAGGGGGCAGTTGGAGGTTAGCCGGTTCCTAAATTGGATCGTCAAGTAACCGGTCATGCCATATGTTTTGTTTGTCCGAGTAGGCCACTCAAAGATAGAAGGATTAAGGCTGGTTTTTATAAAAATTTGTTTGGATATGGGGAGTTATAAGGAAAGAGGACATCCCACAGTTTGTGAGATCCCAAAAATTCCCCTAATTTAATTTTTAAACCCTAGTGTTTGATCAATAAATGTTTAAAATGTTTTCGAGAGAAACTCTAATCGGTAATTGATTTTTTGCCAATTTGAGATTTTCTCACAATTAAAAATATTTCATCATTTTCAAAAAAATTTATTTTATATTCAAAAATTATTGAAAATATTATTTTTCTACAAAGACTTCCATAAGCATATTTTTTTTTCCTTTTTAAGTTTTAAAACTCAGTAACGGTTAAAATTTCTCGGTAAAGAAAAATTCATTTTAAAAAATTTCTTTCGGCCTAAAACTTATTGGGAACATGTTATTAACTTCAAAATAATATTTTAGGCCCAAACAATTTTTGAAATTTCAATTTAAACCCTAAGTTTTAAAATTTTAAAACTTAGCACCGTTTTAAACGCTTTTAATCGCTATTGTTCAAAAAATTTTAAAACGGCAAAATTATTTCGATTTAGTACACAAAAATATTGTTTCAATCAAATGTGGCCCAAACACATTAATTTGTAGCCCAAAATTATGTCCATATAGCCGAAGGAATTTAGCCTAAAGAATTATTAAATTTTCAAGTCCAAGTCCAAACTCATTGGTAATTTTTGGATTAGAAAAAGAAAACTAAAAAAAAATATTAATTGAAATCTGAAAAGGGGCAGCCGCCCACTCACTCACACACACACACACACTATGTGGAGACAAAAAAAAATAATAAATTAGAGATAAGGCCATGTGGTTAAATGAATGAAAACCACTCTCAACATTGAGTGAGTCATCCCACCTAGTCACCAACATCATTATTTCCAACATTTAATGGCATGTCTTGACTATTGCAAAATACACCTTATATGTATTATTGGGGTGTATATACACAAATCATGAGAGAGAAAAAAGAACCACACCTTGTTTTCTTTGTTTTCTTCTTGACCGTAAAGAGGGAGTGACAGAGAGAGAGAATTTCTTCGAACTTTCATCCAATTTTCCATCAAACAAACTTAAGGGAATTGATAAGGGACTTCATCTCTTGCCTACATCACTAAGTTTGGTAAGTATAAGTTAAGATTTGAGTAGTTATTAGCCTATATTCATATAAGACCTAAGAAGTTCTTCTTTGAATGTTAGGAGTTTCTTGAAGTTTTGAATAAGATCCTTGAGATTTTTGAATTTGGATAGCAAGAAAAGGTAAGGATCATGATGCCTTATCCTCATGTTCTTCAAGTTTTGATCATGGTTCCAATTTCTTGAAAGATCTACAAATAGTATGCTTGTTGATATGTTTGTTGTTATGGCTCCTTGGTTGTTATGAACTTATTCTTGATGAGCTACTTGATTAGCTCTCATATTGTTGTTGATAGAGCATGACTTAGCTTATGTCTATAGAACCATGAGTACGACCTTAGGGTTATAAAAAACTTAGTGGATCATCATTTAGACTTAGTGGTTGAATGATTTCTTGAATTAAATGAAGCTTGAACGTATTGGTTGTTCTCGGGTAGCAAGGACAGAACACTTATCTCACTTAGAAAAATTGAAAACACCACTTATACTACTCCAAACGTTTCATATAAGGTATCGTTAGAAACCGATTTGAGTCTAGATGATGTTAGAATCAAGAAACACCCGAAAACACCGAAGACAGTGCTAGAAAAATGCATTTGAATCAAACCTGCCATTTCGGCCAAAATAGAGACTGCTTCTATCTTAATCTCAACTTCAAAAATTCATAACCGAACTTCTACATACCCAAAAAATCCAAAATTTGTACCATTTGAAACCTTATTGAGTGCAATTATCATTAGAATCAAGAATAACCCGAATCCATGAAGGAAAAAGACCAAAAACACTATTTGATTTGAACTTATCAGTTTTCCCGGTACACTGACCTATGGCCTAACACATCTCCCAATTTCAAATCATTGAAAACCCATCTTTTCTTTATCAAATCAACCCCAAAAATATGTTTTAGAAACCTTATTAAGTGTAGATAATGATAGAATCAAGAATCATTGAAATCCATTAAGGAATTTGCCCAGAAAATTCTTTAAAGCCAAATATGTCAAACCAACTTTGGTTAATGATAGAATCATGGGTCAACTTTAAAAATTCATAACTAAACGTCTATTCATCGGATTTTCAAAATAAAACCACTATTGAAAACCTTGTCGAGTCTAGATTGTTGTAGTACTAAATTGCTAAATTTAGATAACTTATTTGTATTTTTAAAATGGCTTGAAAACTTACTGCCATACCAGAAACACACAAAATCCCACTTGTTTAGTTTTTTTCATCAAAATAATTTTCAAAAGAACATCCCATGACCTTTAAATCTAATTTGATGATCCACGTAGAATCTTTATACCCCTGGTTTGAATTCCTAAATTTTCTTGTATCCGAGCCCTCGAATTTGATCTAGTATTGTGAATTCTTGGATGTTCCAAGTCATATTATCTATTGATAAACCTAATGCATGAATGTTGGGTCCCGGGGGAACTCTAAGGGGAAAGATTGGGGTGATAACGATCGTCGATCTCAACCTTCGGGGCTTCCCTAATATTGGATAATTCTAAGGGAGCCTAGAGGTAGGTTTTCGAGGAATTATTCTTAGGCTCGTGGTCGACCGCGCCACGGCGGCTGTGCCTATTAATATCCTCATGAGTAACTACTCAGAGGTGGTTTTATATCCTCTTGAATAACTATTCAGAGGTGGTTTGGAGGAATAAGGATGATATTTTATTGAAGTTATAAGGGTGACAGATCCACCAAATATTTGTTTCAGCCGTACATGATTTTTGACATTCGTATCATGATTTGAACTCCGAATTTTGACATTAGCTTTATGAATTCGATTCTCAGATTTATGATTGTATTGAACTGAATTGATTGTTTTGTCACGAATGTCAAAATTTTATCATCAATGATCGATTGTACTCCTACCTGTTATTCCTTGATTTCTAATTTCTCTTATCATCCATCATGATCTTTACTAAGTCTCTCGACTTATTTAATTTCGCTACATGTGTAGGTAAGTAAATTTATGGAATAGGGCGACTATCGTTACCCATACGTTAGTTTATGTTAAATATATCAGTTAGTGATTTTTTTTTATTTTTTTATTTTTTGTAATAGTTCGGATAGTTTATAGATATTTATGTACAGTAGTTTGTTTTTTTTAGAACTTTTGAAATATTGTAACTATGGGTTGTAAGACAGCAATGTACATTTGATATATATTATGCATTAAGATAAGCCTTGAATGTATTATATAATTATGTTCATGTTGATTTTAGTATTTAGTTTAGTTACCTATGATTGTGAATAATGTCCCGGAAACTAGGGCGGAAGTGCACTAGGACCTGGGGCGTTACACAGTTAATATGAAAAGATTCAAGTTTTATTTCAATAGAATTTTAAAGGAAAAAATCCCGCAATTTTACTTTTACCTTATTTTTAGAAACTTTGTACGTAGTAATATATATACATATATATACACCTTCTCAATTTTGAAATTAATTCAAGAATTATATACTTCAAACATTTTTTTTCTTTCTTTTGTATTGTGCCTATTTTATTAAAGAAGAGTTTTGAATAAAGTATATGTAGTGTAGTAATGCGAATATTTTTTTTCTACTAATTTTGATTATCAAAGGTTATTATATTATCCCACTAAGTCACTTGAACCTGCTCTGTTCTTCCTTTCTATATTCCATATTCAGATTAGCACAAGATTCAAGGCAGACGAATAGCTGCTTTGAGGGAGTTATGTAATTAGTGTATATAATTTTGCATCCTTGTAGGAGTAATATGTCCTAGAATGACTTTTGTACTAACTATGCGTAATTTTAAAACATAAATTTATGCTAAGACTGTTGGGACAAGATTATATCATATTTGGCCTGTACTATTAGACTAGATGATATGTATATATGTGCGTAATAGTTAGTAGGAAGTTAGTACTTCGGATATTTGTGTTTTGAGTACGCCTACTCTTGGATATTAGATGAACTTTGGCTTTGAGCTTATTGTGTATTAGCGTACAAATTGTTAGTTTATATATAATTTGCTTGGTAGCAGGTTATAGGATATTACGGCATACATAATGCCTATTTAGACCCTTGTCTATAAGGGAGGGTTTTTCATCTATTTTTTTTTCTTTTTTAGGAATATTAGTTTTGAGGAACGGTGTTACATGATTGAGGCCTAGGGTTAAGACATGTATTGACTCCATAATAGCCTCAATGATTTATTGGTCCGTTTGACTTCAGCTTTGAAAACATCTTTCTGAATTATCACCCCATCTTGCGCAAGGATTTTGGGAACCGAGTATAGTAGATCAACTCATTATACAAGATAAGCAAATGAATCCTTTGTTGGATGTAGCGCCCTGGGATCCAGGGACAG
>JACFYI010003614.1:214724-243040 GCA_014898755.1 Handroanthus guayacan | reverse complement strand
TTTTTATAAATGCTTATCCGTACGGCGAGATAGTAACTTACCTGACCGGAGAGCAACTAGATTAGTTTTTCTTTTATTTTGGTTTGTAATAGTATAAACCTAACTTTATAGTTAGTACGTAGTGACATGTAAATTATAAGTAAATGTTTGCATTACACTTAGTGCTTGTAAATAATGTAAATTATGGAGTGTTTGTAAGTCAAGACTAGTGTCTAAATATTGTAATTGATGTAAATTATGGTTTATGAAGTTTAAGAAGTTTATGTTAGTATTATCAATTGTTCATGCCCAAACGATCGCCATCGCGCAATCGCTCGAATAATACAAAATTTTTAAACAAATGGCCAACTAAGGTTTTACTAAAATCACAGGAGATTTCGTGAAACAATTAAAATTAAATTTGAACAAATCAGAAATTGAGTTTTATTGGATTCTCTAAAAATCAAGTTTTATGAAAATCTTCAAAAATAAATTTCAAGGAAATATTTAAAATGAGTTTCACGTAAGAAATTTTATAAAGGAAGTTTCACAACAATGAATACATTAAACGGAGGCTCGATCTAAAATAATGTGTTCATGTTGATTTTAGTAAAATTACATTTATTATCGATTGTGAGTAACGTCTCGGAAACTAGGGCGGAAGTGCACTAAGACCCCGGGGCGCTACATATACCTTTATAAAACTAACAAATTAAAATCAACGAGTTTGTTAACTATCAATTATCTACCATAAGTTGTCTATGAATCTTTGTCATAGTGACATAGAGGATATTTCATGATCTTTTGGTCATGAAACAATTTCCTGTGGCAGCTTGTGGGCTTTTTCTACAACAATGTGATAGCTTGGAGGATTTTTTTTTTTATACTAATTAATGAATTTGATCTTTGAATATATTGAAATATTAATAATGTATTAATTAAATATAATTGTTTCTCTTGAGGGGAAAAAAAAAAGAAAAAGAAGAGGGAAAAAGAAATTATCTACAACAAATCTATTACCGATCTAAATAATCATGGGCCAAACTGGAATGGGCCCAGTTATGAGGGGCAAAGGCCTTGAAGAAAGTATCCAGTAGAAATGTCAGCCTTCACTGCAGCCCACATCCACGTCACGTACAGCCATCCAAAGTGCATTTTTGCGTAATTTTTAATATTTTAGTTATTATTTTCTGGTGAAATTGTTGAATGCGTCAGAAATAAATATTTTTTTTTTATCCAATAAAAATAAGGAATGGTGAAAAAAACCATCCATAGAAATCTTATTTTTTTATCTTTATTTTTTTTTTTTGAGAGATATCTATAGGATTTTGATTATGTTGATCCAAATTTGTTTCCAATATAAAGGCCTGATCATTCCAAGGTATTATTTCACTATATGCACCCGGTGGGGATCTCTATCTTAAAAATGTATCCTGAAAAATGAGAAAGGAGACTTAGTATATCTATAGTCTCAAGTTTTTCAATTCCTCCGTATGAAACAACACTATGTATCATCATCAAATTCAATAACGAATGAATGAGAAAATTGCCACCAATGAACTGCCTCATTGTTTAAACATAGCCCACATTTTAAAACCATAAAATATCATGAAAATATCAAGAATGGAATATAATCATAAAAAATGTTGAACAGATTATAGATGAGATAGCTTCTTATCATTTAGACAAGGAAATCATTAGGTGGTTAAAATCCAATAATAATATTCTTATATTTAAGGCAATGATCATAAACTGCCCACCTTCCATAATCATAAACATAATTATGTAATATTACAAAACTGCCCTATTTCCAATGGTATTCTCCCTTCCTCCTATAGGGTTAAATTTGTCAATTGAAGAAAAGATTTGGAACAATCCGTACCTCTGCACGTGCAAACGAAACCTCAAGTTGTGATTTGATTAACTAACTAACTAAGAAGATTAGAAGTAAAGATTCTCTTGATAATAAGGTGTTAAATGGTAAGACTTAAGATAATCACATGGTGACCAGCTAGGATATCACATGGGCCAGATATCTAGGCCCGCCTTTCACACGAATGCGTGAGCAAAGCTGGCCCACTAAAATCTCCTTTTCCTTCCTGGTAATACCACCCACATGCTACTTGCACGTGCGGGTAAAAGTTGTATCATTGACTATTCATTACTTCAAGCTTTGTGGGTAGAAATGTAAATAAATCATGTTGAATTTGATAACTTTTGGAAAGTAATGTTTGCTTTATTCGAGCTGATATTCTCACTTCCACTTTGGTCATCCCTGTTCACGTGCAGTGAGTAGTGATTTGATTTTAAAAGGAAGGTCTAATAATGTTGATGTAATTGAAACATACAAGCATTTATGGGTTCGATGTAAAAATTGTTGAAATTAAATTAATAAGGTATTTTTGAAGTCACAAATGAATAAATTTAAAGGAAAATTCTTTTTGGGCTCTTCAAAGGTTTTGAAATCAATTTCAATGCTTTATTTCAGTAATTACAATTTCAATGCTTTTTTGGGTCAAGATTATAATGATAATGCCTAGAAATGAAAAATGTTAGTTGCTTAAAAGATCATTGTTGCAAGGACCATGATAAATGTCCATATTAATTATTAATGTGTTTTATTTACATTTTTTTGCACTAACATTCCGTTCAGAAAAGTAAACAAATTTCCAATCCACAATGAATATATACAAGTGGTTTGATAAAGTCTCCTATTTCAAGTTTGAATTCCCTCTATACATTTATTCACATTCATGTCAACTACATGCTTTTTAGCTTGAGGGATTAATGTTGACATTTTTGTGAATTATATTAGTTCTTTGGTGGTACTACAATAATGAAGCCGTTGATTTTTCTAGTTCGTTGACGTGTTTAATATGTTTGTAATTAAACATGAGATTTTGAATGTCACATGGTGGGAAAGATTGAAAATTGTCACTACTACTTCCTTCCTCTTATTTATCAAAAAGAAATCAAAAAGAAAAAAAAAAAGGAAAAGGGCTACTTCTTTAATTAATTTTGCATTTGCATGATTACTAGTATAAAGATTCGTGTTATCAAATTATTGAATTAGAGGAAGTGGGATTATTAACCTATAATGACAAGCTAGATGTGTAGAATAGGGAAATAATTGTGGGTTTGACCAGATCCCAGCAAAGAGAAAGTAGGTTTGACCGGAGGTGCACGTGTGGATACATGTGTGCTTCGCTGTAGTTGGGCTGTTGTTGGAATGCTGGTAGAGCCACCTAGGATGCACATGACTCTTAATAATCATGATGTTACAACTTGTTTAACAACTCCCCAAAGTACACATATCATTAGGGATTTTTAATAATTGTAATAAAATAATAATTTATCAAATAAAATCTCTTTTCTTATAGACAACCAAGAGATTACACTTAGAAACTCGATTGTCTTATCATTATAATAAATGAATAATTCCTAATAAATAATCGTCCATTTGTTGTCCGATTATAGTGCCAATTTTTATTATCAAGTTGTGATGCGTGTGCATTAATTGTGCATATCACATTCATTGTCTACTTTTCTTTTTATCTCTAATTTAATATTCTTTTTAGAATATTTCAAATTAGGGTTTATTTTAATTCATGAGATTTTCATCATTTTTTTTTCAAAATTACTATGAGAAATTAATTATGTGAATATGCTACTACAAACTCTAATCTTTTTTAGAATAATATTTTAAATACATATATATATAAGATTTAACAATCTTAATAAAATTATCATTAAATGTGAATTACAACATTAAGATAGAACTATATAGGGGATTATAAGATAATTATGTAAAATCATGAATATATATATATATATATATAAATGATAGAAACTTATTATATCCGTAATTATATACATAAAATACTTTATTTGTATTTTCCTTCAAAATACTTAAATATTTTCACTAAAATTCAAACATAAGATCCCTTCTTCTATTATGATAAAATATAATATAAATGACAAAAATTGTGTCATGACGTGAAGATTGTCACTAATAATATGTAATAAATAGTAACCACATTCATTTTGTCACTAATAAATAATGTGTTTTATATAGGTAACAAAAATAGTGTCTTAAACTATCACTATATAGAGATAATTAGTGATACAAGTACATTACAATCTATTGGCAATAAAAATTCATATTTTTCATTGTCACTAGGTCATAATTACTAATATATGTGTTACTAATTGTGTATAGGTGGTGTTTAAACACAATTATCATCACTCTTAGGTTTGTTAAAATCATTGTTGTAATAAAACGTAACTTTCTATCACTTATTATATAGAATTGGAGACAATTGTCACCTTATCACTTTCTGTCACTTTTTATATAGAATTAAAGACAATTTTCACCCTATAACTCAACTTTTTTTTTTAACTCATTTATTCTTTTTTTAGTATTTTATTGCAAATTTTGTATGAATTAAAAGAACATCAATACTTTGCGAAATTTAAGATCATCAACCAAACACGGCACATTTTATCAGCTAAGGGAGAGCAAAACATCATAGATAGAACTTTCTCCACCGAGGTACCGAGTCCTGGTCATTTAGACAATTACTATGTTGACCCCTAATGCATGTGACTAGGTTTTCTGTCCATTTTTAAATCCCTGTTTGTCTGCTGGTTTATCGTATATTTTATTTTATCGTGTTCTACCTTTGGGAAGCCTAAATAGTTTCTATAATGATGCACACTCAATTTAAAACTAAGCAAGTTGAAGGAGTTGAAATAAAGTAATGTGTTGCAATGATGAGGAAAACAATAAATAATCAATAAATTAATAAATAAACTTTAAATCTTTCAGGTGTGCACATGAAATCCGGGATGATGTTGGTGGATAGTCTGTCAAGTTCCTTGAAGTTTGACACCTTTATGTGCTACAGGATTTAATTATTAGTTTTCCTTTTAATGTTTCATATCAAAATTTTATTTTTCAAATTATATGTTTTATGTCCTTTATGAAAATAATTCTATATCATTTTCAAGAAAATTATAGCAGGATTAGATAATCTAGTAATAAAAAATTAATTAGATATTACGTGTAGAGCCCATCCTTTTGGAAATTAATTAACTTAAATTTGAGCTTATATCATTTAAATTCCAAAAAGTAAAAAGGAAAATAGAATAATGACCTCTTGATCATAGTTTTTGCTTTTTACCTGAAAAGGTGATTATAGGTCTTGAAATTGGAAAATTATATTAGTTGAAAAAAGAACTATCATAGTGAATTATTGTTGACAATGATAACTAATTTGTTCTCTCTTCAATCACATGCATCTTCTATATTTTGGCAAATATCGAACAATTTATATTAATTATTTGATCAAGACATGAGAGAATATCAATATTTTAATATTGCCACGCTATTACACCAGACAATGGCTGGAGTTTACCATATGTTAAATAACTAAAATATAGGTTTAATTTTTCAAACATATATACAGTAACAAAATTCTCTTCAACTTTTCTAGAAACACTTTGAATAAAACTTGATGTTCAATGGGATGTAGGGATGCCCCATATATATATATATATATCAAGGATAACAATTGAGAATTAATGACCCGTCAGTAATAAAATGCTTTATTTTCCAATGTTATATATTCCTATCTTGGAATAATATATAGGCATCACAGTAATTTATAATTCTATATTTTTCTCTCTCTAATATATCCATATATGATGTCGTCCAAGTATCGGCCCAGAGATCAAGAGGTAAAAATTGAGATTTTAACTCATCAACGTGGCTAACTTTGATCCATGAGTCTTTTTCTCTCAAAAATTCTCTCTAGTAATTTTCTTGCTTAAATTAATGAGTGATTTCCCCCTTATACACCATCTTCAGGATATATTTATAGTACTCAGGTCAAAGGTTAATAGGCTTATGAGCTCAGGAGCTCATATTCTCTAATTATAGCGTAATTAATTAATTACTTATATATATTGTTATCCATATTTGTATTTTGATTATTTCGTAATTTATTCTTATACCCTTAAAGGGTATAATACGTATATCAATATATTTTAAGTTTATGACATAGTAATGGCACATAATATTTTCTACTCAGTGATGGAGCTGCAATGGCGACAATGCAAATAGCTGCCCCTACTGGAATCTTAATAACAATTGCTAATTTTAATGATATTTTCAATAACGTTGAGCAAGATGCCCCACACAATACCTATTGTAAAAGGTAAAAACATTAATTCAGTGGGATCAAAAAGTAGTTAAGTTTTCCTTCACATCATTGACTTGTTTAATTTTTCTATTTTTATTTCCCTAGGATTCTTACTCTTTAAGAAGAAAATTTTTTGAAAGGATTATTTATTTATTTATTTATTTATTTATTTTAGTGGAGGGAAATTTGCAAAATGCTATCAGTAAATAATATTAGGTTGATCAGATATGTATGTAGAAAGAGGTATATCTGATGTCATTGAAAGTGAAAAAATAAAAAATAAATTGAGGAACAACTTCAAAATATGTCAGCACAACATGGCTAATTATAATTACAAATATTGTATTTTATTTAAAACTATTGACAAGGTTTTTTATATTCGATTGACTTTTATATTTATATTTCTTATTTATGCATTTATCTATGCCCCTACAAATAATTTTTTCTGGCAAAATCACTGTTATATAAATACTTTTTTATGTACATCTGAATGCATTAACTTTATAAAGCATATTAATACTTTTAACATGACATTTTTTTAATAGTTCAAAATTCAATTCTAGACAAATTGTGGTACGTAAACAAGATTTTGTATATCAAGAATTTCTTAGACCATTCGTGATAATACTTGAACAATAAATTTTAAGATATTTTCAAATTAATTTAAGTATCGATAAGCATAGGAGATCTAGTTTCAACTTAATCAGTGAAGCGTAGTACTCAATTCCAAATATGGGGTCTCAACAATGAACTCTAACGCTTTGTGGGTGAATTGGATCATGACCTGTAACTAAAGTCCATTAAGTTAGCAAAGTGTTGTGATATATTGTGTGATTTGTTTTAAAATCATAAATCATAACTCCGTAAAATGTAGTGAATAAATATTAAATCAAACAGTGTAAATATATTGAGAAAACAGAGCTAGAAAAATGGAGAGTGACAACACATGTTGTTGTCTTTAAGCCATGGTTAATTGCCTCCCTCATGCAGGTTATGATAGTTGATCATGACTTTAGGATAAAACTCCATTTGTTCTCAGTAGTGTTGCATCCTATATCCACAATCATGAGAAGAAGACTAGGAACCAATTCTTAGTAACATTTCCAAAAAAACACAATCTCTTGTGGGAAATAAAATGAAACAAAATTCCCAAATCTACGTGTCAAGAAGCAACCCATGACCCTTTTATATAACAACAAATATGTGACCACCAAATAAGGATTAGCGAGCCCACTAAAATATCATAAAATCACCATAAATTCAATATAAGAGGCTCAATAATAATAAAATAATTTGGTCAAATAGTATATTAAAATCATAATAAGGTGGTTTATGAGGCCATATTGAATAAAATTAATCTGTACAAATGGCCACATTAATTATGAAATAAAAATCTCAATAAAATGATATTTGTTGGAAATAAGAATTGAAGAAATTTTAAAGCTTATTCCAACACAAACATGACCCTTTGCAATAATTCTCTGATATTGCTTAAGTCAGCTAGAGGTATGAGATAAGATAATATAAATATAGAGATTGCAGTGAGCTTAATGAATAGTAAAACAATTACTTTAACAATAATACATTATAGTGGCTAAAGTACATTCTTTTTACAAGTTCACGTGGCATCATCATAAGACCATGGTTTGTCAAAACAGCCATTGTGAATGGTACGAGGGCCAATATTCTATTTCCATTGCAATGTCACAAAAGCCATTTTCGCACACTTGTGTATTTAAACTACTCACAAAATAAAAAAAAATAAAAAAATTCTTATATACAAGGAATCACAACACAAATTCTAATCCCTATAAAACTTATTTGTTATCAATTTATCATAAACTTCAAGGAGAGTCAGGGGATTATTTTGTTGTTGGAATGGATTATTCATCATCATATGTATCCTTCTTCCATCAAGAAACTTCGATTAAACAATCTATCTCGAAAAGAATTATTCATCATTATATGTATCCTTCTTCCTTCAAAAAACTTTTGTGAGACAATCTATTCTGTGACATTAAGGCTGCAACAATTCAATGTTTTAAATCATTGTAATATTCATTTTGATTTTTTAAATTGTTGTGTCTAATTCAAGCTCATGACCATTCCATACAATCAAACAAATGGACACCAAGGCCCGTTTAGTCATTTCCAAAAGAGTCGGAGCAACCTGTGTAACAGGGTTCACAAAGAATCATGCACAAGACCTCTAGAATGCTTAATCTACTATCATTAAGTCGGATCACATTATCAAACTAGGGTTGGATTCAATCATGACCCATGTAGAAAGATGCAAATATTGGACCAAAGAGGTTATTTAATGAGATTTGAAGGGTATTTTGGATTTTAAACGTTCCTCAGGCTTTATAAAATGAAGATGATTGATGATGAAAGGAGTGCATGTGCGGATGGCCAACGTGTGTGGTTGGTGATGCAATAATAAAGATGGGTAATCTTGAGAAATCAAATCAAGAATTTAGATAGGAAAACAAGGAGGGGCCAAGTTCACGTGCAGGTCACGTGGGAAGAGGAGCCTCGTACAGGGGTAGTTGTCGGATATGGAAATAGGACATATAATTGGGAGTTTGGGAAACACGTGGGACAGCTAGCACTAATCATGACTCATCACCCGACATCTTGTCGGACCACTTAAATTATTAATTTAATTATATAACATTCATTGCTACAATCATTTCATCATCAGCAGTCATCCTAATTCTTCGGAATCCCAATTATATCCAACCCTAGACCTAAAATCTCTTGATGCCTTTTTTTATTTATTCATTCTTTTTTCTTTTTTCATTTTATTTTATTTGAGTGACCCAATCATATACACATAATATAATACTAATATCTCATAAATAACTGATTGGCAACAAATTGATAATAGTAATAATCATATATGAAAAAGGTGTAGGTTCAAAGTTTATGATATTTTATTGGGGATGAAATTGAGGCTGTGAAATTGAGTTGTTTTCTAATCATTATTTTCATTTTCCAAATACAAGTTAAAATTAAATATTTCACTTAAAATTCCTTTTTTTTTTTTTTTCAAAATATTAGTAAAGATTATTTACTTTAAAACTATTTTCAATTAAAATTATAAATATTTACACCTTCCAGTTATTGTCTAATACAAATATGTATCGTTATCAATTATTATAGTATTATAAAAGTAACGCATTATTATATAAAATATATTCTTGATAAATTTCTAGAACTAAAAACAGCTATAAAGGTTCTAGTACTCCTTTATGGGTGAGGAAAAACCAAAGAAAGGGTGCGCATTTTGTTATAATTCGTACGAGTACATCATTAGATATTAGATAAATAAAGTTTGGCACTTTCAAGTATATAGAAAATACAACAATATAATATGACTCATGTCCTTTTATAACTTTAATTATATATTGACATGAAGGATCATATATTATGCAACACTTTTGGTTTTCCTATTCAAAGGCATCATACATATGCTCTTACTTTAATTATGGTTGACATGAATATGGCAAAAAAGCAAAAAGAGGAGGCGAGTTTGGCTAGCTGGATTTATAATTTTTCCCAGTTAATCTAATAATATTTTGTTTGGTTCAATAAGGGGTCGGGAATAAAAGAAGAAATGAAGGAAGTGGAGTATTTAATTTTTAACTTATCTAAAAAAAATCGTATATGTATAAGGCATATATAATTAATTTTAAGCAAAAGGAGGATATTGTAGACTCGTGGTCATAATAACTAGGAGGTACATATATACTTATACACTATGATTCGAATAGAGATATGAACAATGATATTTAGATTTGACAAATCAATGCTCAAATTTGGTTTAAATTTGTAAAGTAATTGAAAAGTTTATGTGAATTTTATTTAATTAATTTAAAAAAAATGAAGATTTGAATTGAATAACTTTATATTTAACATTGTTTTAGTTTACTAGAATAAAGAGAGTAATTAAGTCCATCAAAAAATTAATTAAACTTAATCTCAATTTGTAATTTGAGTACGTAACAAGAATGACTGGTTTTAATGAAACCCTTAATATAATAAAATGTCGTTTTACATTAATTTATTTTTAATGATTTCAACAAGCAAATTCCTTCATAATTTCATTTAAAACTCTCATTTTAATCCGAAATTATTTTCAAACTAATACTTGAAAGACCATGATTCACTTTTAATATTTTCCACTGCTAAGATCTAAAAGTTCTCTTTTAAAGAAAAATACATTTACGTACACCTAAATTCAATTAACGTACACTTAAATTTTTTTTTTTTTTAATCATGACTACTGCTAAAGTATAACGAGAGTACTCCATTATTTCAAACTATTATATATTAAAATATTTCATCTAAGATATGGCAGAAATTGAAATTTGGAACTTTATGGGAAGAAAATTGAATTGAAAGAAGAGAATTATTGGGGAGGAGGTGGAGCAGCGGAAGAGGCAAACTCGGCCAGTGTACAAGTGATGATTGAGTTCAAATGATTGTGGAGAGTGTGGCTGTCGGCCCAGCTACAGACAACACCACACGCACGCCCTCATTTTGAATCCTGTTATACACGACACAATTATCTATTTTCTTTTTCTATCTTCTCAAATCTCATCTTCATATCCTCATCGTGTAACCCCACCGCCCAAATGCTTCAATAATTCGGATCTGAAATTTCAAATCCATTTAAAATTATTTTTTCAAATAGAAGTAATTAGTGATAAAAAAAAAAAGAAAAATTAAAAACATCTTATAAAGTGTTTGATAAAATTTTTAATTATGATCTTATTAGCTCTCAAAATAAAATAGCATATTACATTTAAAAAAAAAAAGATTAAGGATTCTCAACTTATTTTTAAGATCTTTATATTATATGTGTGTGTGTGTATGTGTACCTTTAATTCTAACAATATTAATTATAAAATTCACATTACTAGCATTTTGCAAAGTTCAAAGTTTCGTTTTATGCAAACAATTGAACAATTTATTTTTAATGCAAGATCTAACACCTTATGTGCTTTGAAACTTATAAGATGTAAGAACTTATAAAATATTTTATATAAGCTTACCCCAAGTACTCTCTGAGCAGATATGGAATTATATACGTACATAAAGTTATATCCTTTTTATCTATTTCTCATTTTTCACGGTATGTTTATCATTTTTTTAAGGAGTTATTATACCATCAAATAATATTTTTGTCAGAACTAATACAATTACACAACTTAAAAAAATTGATTTAAACATAATAATAATTTAAAAACGCAAAAAATTTAGATTGTTGCATTTTTTAATTTAAATCTAGTTACAGTCAAACACTAACCTTAATTTGTGGAGATTTTTTATTTGTTGAAATATTATTTTTAGTATAATTTGAAAAAATTAAAGTCATATTTATATCACCTAAAAAACTTAGAAAAAAAAATAGATTATTAGAGAAACTGTGAAAAGAATTCTGTTGACAAAAGATTTTTTTTCTTTTCGAAGAATAATTAGTTATGTCGTGATATCTGACAAAAAATGATTTACAATAGAAAATTGACGAAAGAGAAAGGAGACATAGATATGAAAGACCACGTGTTTACGAGCATGGTACGCTGGTCCACGTGAGGTCTGCCAAATTAATTTGCTTTTAAAGGAAAAGAAAAGCATATATTAAAATTTTATAATTAATAAACAGGGAGCAATTCTTGATAGTTGTTGGTTTATGATAGATCAGCAAGGGTTTCCTCAATTTGTTGTCCCACGTGAACTCCACTCTCATATGTCTCAAACATCTGGTCCCCCTCACGCCCCCCTGTTCCATTCACCATTTGGCTTCCGCCTTTCCCGCTGGCTCTCTGGCTAGCCTTGTCTTGGCTTTGGCTTAGTTTTAGCTTAAGTATCACTTTTCTGTTTTACCTTTCCTAAGTATATAGATGGTTTGTGAGAAAATTCTTCCAATTTTGATGTGGGGTTGAACAATCTATTGGATTCGGGCCAATTTATTATTTAAAATTGTCATCTTAAAAATGGTGAACATGTTAAATTCTCCTATAGATGTCTCTACTAAAACTTCCAAATTTCTGAAGTCAGAATGAGATAATAAGTCAAGTTAAAGAAATACTAACGTATAACTAAAGTGTTTAGAAAGTGATAAAATTTACTAACATTTTGATTAATGCTATTCGTAGAAATTGCCATGGATGACCATATACGAACAATGCCCTCTAGATGATGCAGTGCGGCATCATCACATAATCCTCATTTGCTGGATCAAAAGATAGATCGGTTGGGATCATGCCTAATCTATATGTGAAGGTTGGAGATCCTTATGATTATTTTGTAACTTTTGTGAATTTTCACTCATACATATCGATAATGTCCAAACGCATCACCAGACATGGAAGGTTTTGCCACTTTGAGGTATTGTTCATTGTAAATTAGTTTCTTCCCACTTTTTCCTTTCCCATTTTCCTCCCTTATGGTGTTAATAGCGCTTCCAAGATTTTCCCACAGCATCCATAATTACCTTGGTTCTCCCATGTAAATATTTTCGTACAATTATTGGACATTGACTTGACCACACCAATATTATGCACCTTCAGTCTTAAAATCAATTTCTTGTCAACTGCATATGACAGAGTTCATCGTACTAAGAAAGGTTGTCGATGTTTTGCCATTGATAATGCACTGTATCATATGACAATCAATACACTTAAATGAATGGACTTACAAACTATTCCATTAATTACAATCAAACGATCATTTAGGACATGGCATGCAGTTCTGAATATTTGTACTTCGTATGAGATTAATTCGAAATCCTTTAGCATCATGATCTCAAATAATATAAAATTTGATGTTACTGCAAGAAAATACGTCATTTACTAATAGAAAAATTCAATACAATTTTAAAAATTCATCACAAATTGTTTCGTTACAAATTCGTAAGTATATGCTTTGTCACTGGTTAATTCTATGATGGAGTTGAAGTCCATCATAAAACTAACTTTTTTGAGGAAATTTTTCATGACAAACTTAAAAATTGTTATAAAAATTATTTACAAGTTTATCACAAATGCCATTATTCATACATATTTTGCTTGTTAGGGATTCATCATAAATCTGTCACAGATATTGTCTATTTTTAATGAAATCTTATTTGTCACAAATTTTCTATTAGTAAAAGGGTTTTTTCTTGTAGAGTATGTATTCCGGAAGTCCATTTATTTGATATCACTTTCAATGCCTTACCCAGATCTTCTTACATACTTATACTAATAGACAAAAAATTTAGCTCCGCAATATCGTATGAAACATTGTAATTAGTGTGTATTTTCATATGAATGATTTAATTATAAGAAATTAATGATTCGTATAATCTTATAATTCTGATTGTAAGAAATAAATATAAAATAAATAATTATTTAGTACCATTTTAAAAGATAATATATAGTGCAGTTGCTAAAAAAATTGCCTACCTGTCACGCTTAACATCCTACCTTGTATCTATATAAATTAATGTATTAATGTATCATTAAATGTGTCAGTTGCATCAATTGTTAACTTTTGTTATTGTTACTAACCGTATAACGCTTGTATTTTTTAATTTCTCTATTAAATAATAAACAAAATCAACCCTTTAATTTCGAATGGAGAAAATGCTTAATAGTTCCATTCAGCCAAATTAAGATTTTTATGAAACTTTTGGCTTATAGAGACTTTAATTATATGACTAAGATGAAACAGTTGCTCCTAGGATGCCATCCAAATTCTATTGCAAACAAAAATGCAACGGATAAAATAAGGTTAAGAAAGGGACCAACGTTGTCGAATCTCCATGGAAAAGATTTCTCAAAAGATAAGTGGGGATTGGGCTTTCTTTTTCACTTTTAGCTTTTTACTTTTTTTCCCCTTCCTTTTTTCATTTTTCTTTTTTGGGAGGCACTCTATCAAATTAAAAACTGATCTAAACCATTCAGCTCGATCGGTTCAATGGAAAATTGATATATTTTTTCAATCGGTTAAATTAATAAAATCAGTTGGTTGGCGTAAAGGGCAAACCAGTCTAAATAAAAAAATTAGGAAAATTAATTTGTTGGTCGAAACACATTTTAGCTTTTTTTTTTGGTTTATTTTTGCAATCAAATTTAATTATTTTAATTAATATCTGAATATTTTGATGGAATACAATTTCTAAAAAATATTGCTAATAAATGGTTAAGAAATTTTATTATTATTATTATTACTATGAATTTTTGTATTATTTATAATTATATATATTATATTTATAACAAATATGTTAACCATGTCATATCGATTGAATTAATTATTAATTTTTTTGAATTGATCGAACTTGTAATCAATACACCCATCGCTTTATCTTTCTTTAAGCCGATTTTCAAACATAGGGAGACGAGGGTGCTTTGAGGAGAAATGGAGGCGGGTCCATGTACATGAAGTGGTGGCATTATGGGGAAAGTTCATTTGTCTGTTCCAATCATAACTTTCTGCTCACTATTTTGATGGTTGTCCTACTCTTGTTTGAAACTAATCTAAGCCGTCGATTGAGGATTTTCAAAGATTGAGCCTACGTAATGAATTTTTACGCCCCCACAACGTGGATACTCAAAGATTCATTTTTTGTGATGCATCATCATCTTAAAGTGACCCCAATGAACATGAGTTTGTCCTATACTTGCCTTGATTTGAAAAGATTGCTCAATCATTCAAGATTTGTTTTTAAATCTATTATGATTGAGATAATTTTAAGATTGTTTAAGTTATGTACAAGCAAGAATGGTCATTGATTTTATTTAAATAAGATTTATGGTAAGTCATGTCCACAAGCTCGGCGGTGCGTCCAAAAACATTAGTCATTTGAGTCAAAATATTTTAATATTAAGTTTAATTTTTAATATTTGTAAGTCCATTTAGTATTTTTATAGTACTGCTAATTCACTTGAAAAAAATATGGTAACAATATTTTTCTTAATATTGCGAAACTTTTTTGATATTAAATAACAATTTTAATATTTCTTATTACTAATAATAGCTAATGACAGACCTATATGAAACTGAAGTCATAGAATTAGAATTAAACACATGTATAAATATAATAAATTTTCATTGCTTTAATATAAAATAACATTCTATGAAAATCTTCATTTTTTATGTAGTTTGAAATCTCTAAAGTTTCATAATAATCCAAATAAAGTATGATAATTCTGAAAAAAATTACAAAATATAGGATCACAACTTTAATAAAAGTTCACATTTGAAATAAGATATGACGTAATCGCAATATTTCTGACCTAAATAGTACAAACCTTAAATATTCATAATTAATCATAGAATGATCCAAGTGGCTATTGAAAGTTCAGGATGTTGGTTTCCCAACAAAAATAATTTTATGACCAAAGACTATCCAAATTTGGCTGCAACATTAATGATGCAAATAACATTTTATAGTAGGAAAAACAAATATGAAGAGATGAGATATTTTCTGAATTTCAAATTGAACAATTTTTTGCAATTTATTTGAATTTACTTGACTTACTTATATAAATAATGAGAGAAATGACGTAAATATTTTTTGTTGTGTATATGTACAACTGTGCATACATGCATTCCTGAATGTCTGTATGTATATATATATATATTGTACTTTAAAGAGAAAGTGAAGGTCAGTTAAATATTTTGAAACCTTATATATGGGGTCAAATTATATAATATAAGCTATAAAAAATAAGTTCATATACAATAACATATACATATTTATTATAGATTTATTTTGAAAGTGGGATCAAGTGACCCGATCTAATAATGGTGGAGTCGCGGTTACTCAAGCTCATAAACCAAATTAAGTTGTATGTTTCTTATTTATATAAAAATAATATTCCAATAATTCACTTTTCTGAGTTACATAGTGGCAAATCTATCTGAAAAAAAAAAGAGTTACATAGCGGCAAAATTGCATTTTTAGTCCCAAAGGACTGGGGGATTAGCATTTTTAGTCCCATGTTTTTTAAATTCACGATTTTGGTCCCAAGTTTTTAAAAATGTTGCAACTTTAGTCCTAAGATCACATTTCCATCCAAAAATTAACGGAACATGTCGGCCACTTGCTCTACACGCGCCTATTCTATTAATTTTTTGATGGAATTTTAGTTTTGGGACTAAAGTTTTTAAAAATTTGAGACCAAATTCGCGAATTTAAAAAATATGGGACTAAAAATGTTGACCCCCATTTTGTGGGATTAAAAATGCAATTTTACCGTTACATAGCATACTTGAGTTTAAGCCCAATTTCTTCTTATTCTCCTTTTTGTTTACGACTATGTTTTGTCATTGTTAGCTAGGAAAAATAAAAAAATAAAAACAATTTCCTGGTTTGCCTCGATCGAAATTGTTTGGTGCAAAATTAGGCATTACCGTGTATGTATGTGCACGTAAAATAGTATTAACGAAACTAGAAGTGAATAGGAATCCCACATTAGAGTAAACTAGTACATATTGGGTTCAATGATAAGACATTAGGTTTTTAACTTACATGGATTTTTAGTTGCTTTATTTAGAAGGTGTTTGGATAAGCTTAGAAGCTCTTCAAAAATACATATTATAAAATATTTTAAAGTTTATAAAATGTTATTAAGTGCTTGATAAAATGAGTAGTCATTTCGATTGTAATAGAAGTTGAAATATTGTCAAAATAGTAATTTTTTCTGAAAAAAAAAACAAAAAAAAGTTACCTAATTTTGGAAGTTTGACTCATTAGATGTTTTGTAGTTTGATTCGCTCATATATATTGAGAGTGAGTTGGAATTGAAGTTGGATAGATGTGAAAAGGATGGAAATATATATGGGAAAATATATACACTATAAAATTATTGATTTTTTGCAATCAAAAAATTAACAAGTGTGGTGAAAGCAGTAATTAATAATTCAAAATTAACAATTATGGTGGATACAGTTACCAATAATCCAAAATGTCATTGTGAAAAAATCATTTGTTGTGGCTATGCTGAAATGAAAAACATCCACTATGACTATATGCTGTAGTAGATTTTTTGTTACTTTTGCAGAAACCACCGATCATTGCCATGGTGAAGTCATGACAAATGACTTTTCACTACTACTTTTTTCTATTAATATCAATTTTTAATTGTGGCAATTGTTTAACTTTTTTGTAGTGAGATATATATATATATATATATGATGAAGGGGTTTTTAGGTCTCTTGAGCTGGAATCGACCTCAGCGATCCTCATCGACCTGGAAGAGATATGGGATCCACCTACAAAATGAAACAAATGTTAGGCTAGTGGAGCACGCCATTTGCAAAGGCCCTTCGATGCTTAAGTCAGAAAAAGCAAATAAGAGGTCAAACAGGAGAAAGGTAGAGATAGTGGTTGGAAGTATTTAATACTTATTGAATGAGATTCATAAATGAACATGGTATTTATAATGGTTGATGCTAAGGAGTGAGGATGGTGGAAATCTTATTCTGCCCTCAACTTGTGCTTGGATTGTGTCTCTAAATAGAATGATGTCACAGGGTTTGAACAGTCTTTGGCTCGACGGGACAATTAGGGGGGCTAGCATTGTAGCCCGCTATCGACAATCCTATAGGTACTAGCACTGTCATGGACGGTGCAGTCCGATGATGGGCTTTATTTAATACATGTGTCAGAACAAGTTGCATCCTCTAACTTAACTATAAATGCTTGATAGGGATGTCATTCGACCTTTGAGGTCAAACAAGATCGATGAACTAACTAGAGGCTTGTTCATTGATGGCAAGCATAGGGGCGCTTGTTGAGATCGAATCTGGAGGTCGAGCTTTGGTGCCATTATCTAAGGCTCCTAAGGGTATGCCTAGACTGCTTCTCCCATGGGCCAAAGTTGAGTGGACACGTGGAGTCGAACTAATTCTCACATCAAAATATATACATATGTATGGGATAAAATTATTCAAGTATATTGCATTTAATAAAAACTGAATAGTTTAACACTTGCTTGTAATTTTATTTTCAAAATAATAATAATAATAATGTTGTCATCATAAGGATGATAATATTTTCATAAATGTTATAGACAACCATTAATTTCTACATTCCCTACTGCACGTCTTGCAAAATGGGGGGGAACACACAGCGAACACATTCATAAATGCCAAAAAGAACTTTGTGATGAAATGTGGCCAAACAAGACCTTATTGTTTGTTTTGGAGTCATACTCAACATTAATTAAAAGATACAAAGTCCAGAAAGATTATATGCTAAAAATGTCATTTTTTTCTATTGGCTTTGGCTTCAAGCCGTGTTCTTGACTCAGCCAAAATGGCCAAAATGGCTACCATTAGTGAATTACATGAAACTCGACAAATATAAGCGACTTTAATAATTTAGAACACTAGTGTATATCATTTTTTTAGCTATTGAGTCCTTGTCCTAATGGTATTGTCGGATTTTTATTGCCTTTTGCTTGTAAGTTTGATTTCCACCGGCTGTGTAGCTTGGAGGAATTTTTTTTTTTTTTTTTAATTTTGCCTATTATATGGTAGTTGAAGAATTTTTCTTGTTTGTTTGTGTCTCTGATTTTTGATTGTATTAATGATTTATTGGTTGAATACATTGATATACTAATGAAATGTTTCCCGGAGTGTAATTGTTTTTTTTTCTCTCTCTCTAAAATACCACTTTCCTAAAAAAAATTATTTATTATTTATTATTTTCTTCTAAAAGTTCTTTTTTTTTTTAAGCTTAAATTCATATCATATCAAAAAGAGTCAAATAACAATATTTAGCTAATAGGAAAAATGGAGCAAACAAAAAAAAGCAAACAAACACCTACTTGGATGTATAAAAATAGGAGTATTTTGGTCCTTGAACAAAATTTTGTTACAACATTTTCATCAATGAATAGTGGAAAGGAGATATTTGTCAAAGATCTTAAGGTTTTTGGTCTCAAAGAGGTACAAAATACAAGAAAGTGCAAGGAGTAAATAGTAACTAACAAACAAAGCAATGAGTGGATGATTTTTGACTGATTATTTTCCTTGGAAAATAAAAGAAAAGCAAACAATGAAAAATAATACTCGAGTATAATGTTTGTGGGAGGCAAGAACCATGATTGATGAGATAATATGAAAATATGGCAGTCAAGTCCCCGGTCATGCTCATCATCATCTCATTCTCTGACCCCACACCCACCACAAAATATGGGCTTTTCTTTTTTCTCTTCTCTTTACATAAAATATTGTGAAACAAGTACAATCATTTTTAACTATTATTAAATTATAATCATTCATCCATGTGTGTCCCATTCAAAAGTTTTCACAACACGAACAAAGAATGGCAAAATCCCATTCCCATCCTCTTTTTTCTATATATAGGACCCCTTGATGCTAGCATCCCAGCACGCCATTCTTCATTCTGTAAAGCACACTTGTTTTTATTCTCTCTCAATCAAAGCTCACTTCCCTTTTCATCCTCCTCTCTCTCTCTCTTTTTCTTTAAAGATCAGGCTTAATTTCCTTTAGAACAGATTTGCAGCAACAGATAATCAAGGAAAGATCGAGGTTGATCTTGAAAAATGATGGTGGAAAAAGAAGATTTGGGGTTGAGCTTGAGTTTGAGCTTCCCGGCAGAGAAGAGTGCTGCTTCAAATCTCAGTCCACTGCATCTAAATCTCATGCCTTCATCCTCTCCTTCTACTTTCAGTATCATGCAGAAAACTTGTTGGAATCAACCCTTCTCTTCATCAGGTTTGTTTTCTTCTCAACCAATGGGTCTCATTAACATCTAAGTCCAGAGATATGTCCCCTTTTCCACTAAATTTTCGCAAAGGAAAAGAGAGAGGGGAAAAAAAAAAAATACAGAGGAACTTTTTACTTTTCCCTTTCTCTTCCCCTTTTTTCTTTATGTTTTTTGATCTGAAAATCAGATCCCGTGGTTTTTCATTGTTAATGGATTGAATCTGATATGATTCGTTAATGCCGTGTGCAGATCTGAGCTCGGAGACATGCAGAGTAGAGACGAGGTCTTTCCTGAAGGGAATCGATGTGAACTGCCTCCCGGCAGCGGCGGCGGACGTGGAGGAGGAAGCCGGCGTGTCCTCCCCAAACAGCACGATCTCTAGCGTGAGTGGAAAGCGCAGCGAGAGGGAAGCCAGTGGTGGCAGCGAAGAACACGACGGGGAGAGGGCTTGCTCTCGCGGCGTCAGCGATGAAGAAGACGCAGAGAATTCGAGGAAAAAGCTTAGGCTTTCTAAAGATCAGTCAGCCATTCTTGAAGAAAGCTTCAAAGAGCACAACACCCTCAACCCAGTAAGTTATTTTCCAACACAATTTAGGCGCCATGTGAAGGAAGAAATGGACATAAATTTCCCTTTGAAAAAATAATAGATACTGCTCTGAGTCGTATCTTACTAAGGGTTTCTTTTTTGCCCATTCCGATATTCACAATTACAATTTGATAGTGAAATATATATGGTGATTTATGGGTGATTTTATTTTGTTTGTTGCAGAAACAAAAGATGGCTTTGGCTAAGAGACTGGGACTTAGGCCCAGGCAAGTGGAAGTGTGGTTTCAGAACAGGAGGGCTAGGTGAGTTGGTTTTGACTTTCATTCACATATATGTGTCAATGGATCCAGACTTGGTACTTACGTACCTATCTTCTGAAATATTAAGGTAAATATTGTCCTAATTGGGTGAAGTTATGTTTTTGCAGGACAAAACTGAAGCAAACAGAGGTCGACTGCGAGTTCCTAAAGAGATGTTGCGAGAACTTGACAGAGGAAAATAGAAGGCTACAAAAGGAGGTGCAAGAACTGAGGGCACTTAAGCTATCCCCACAGTTGTACATGCAAATGACACCTCCGACAACCTTAACCATGTGCCCTTCTTGTGAGCGCGTAGCAGATCCACGCCCCTTCCAAATGGGTAGCGCCGCTGCTCAAGCTCAACCACGCCCAATTGCCTTCAATCCATGGCCTGCCACTACCATCCAAGATCGTGAAAATTTTCCAAGATTTATATAGGACATAGTGGTTATTACATAGATTGGGATTACCCTTTAATTTACTGACAACGTTGCAACTTATATATATATATATACATATGGGATGTAAGGTGCTGTCTCATGGTCAATTTTTTTTTTGAATAGTTGAGAATTGTGCTTATAATTATTTAACTAACATCTATCTCATTCAAGAATCATCAACAATACGAGAAACTTGTATGTCTTAAGATTCAATGTTTAGAGCATCCGATTCTTTCAAGCTTTCAAGGGGAATACCTCTATACCTCCTGAGATTTGTATAATTACTATCCCTCCTGAGATTTTTATAATTATCATTACACACATGCCACTTATGCATTAATATAATTACACTCCTGAGTTTATGTATAATTACAATTTCACCCTATTGTACAGGGGTATACTTGTAATGATTCAAGATTTTTCGTGATCTAATTGTAATTATCAAATCTCAGGGATTATTTTGATAATTATGTCAAATTTTGGAGGTGATCTCTTCTTTCAATACCTCTGCAGCTCAATTAATTAATCCTTTATGGTCCCAAAATACGAGTGTGAAAGTCATTTCATTAACCATGTGACGTCTACTACAACAATAGTTGGCTATTTCACATGATTTGTTGTGCATATTTAATGGTATGTTACTATATTAACTTATAGATGATTCTCTTTGAAGTGGTCCTCTAGGTCCAATTTTCAATTATGTTTTTGACCATATTTAACAAACTACGAGTTTCCTCCTGAGATTTTGCTCATGATTCTCGCAAAGACAATGCAAAATGGCAATGGTTATTGCTTGCATGTAAAAGCTCTCGGTTTGTCCGAAAGAGAAGGGTTCTGCTAAATCATTAGTGATTGTACAATTGTTAAGAGAAGCGTGCCACTTTCAGAAAAGTTGCACAAGTGCATTCCAAGGGAAAGAGTGTCTTTTGAAGCGCTAAGTTTGCGCTTCCTATGAGTGTTTCCGTTGACTTCTATTGCAATATTACTAGGGGTAACAAGAAATTAGCAGAACACCAAGCTTAAAATCCTAGGAGATGATTTGGATTTGGGGCAAATTTCACTCTTGTACTATAGCTTATACTCCTTGATATATGAGGCATCTTTGTTTTTGCACTAAACAAACTTGATATCACAACTTCTGATTTATTAGACTAAATGGTACTTTCGGCAGTTTTTTTTAGCGGATAGCTGACGCAGCAGTTACTTCCTATTCTTTTAGTCCTTTACAAGCCTTTGATAAGCAACTTTTAGAGTGAAACTTAAGTTCTTTTAGTCCTTTACAAGCCTTTTATAAGAAAATTTAGGGTTGTAAAGGTTGCAAGGGTAGGAAAGTTTTCCTTCAAAAGCATTGTAAAAGGCTGAGTTTTCACCTAAAAGTTACATATATGGTTGTAAAAAGTTGAGAGTGATAGATCATAGATATTTTAATCAAAGAGCAACGGCCACGCTAACTCTCCTTTAAAGAAAACTACAGAAATACTACTTTGGTTAAAAAATCAGAAGTTGTGGTATTATGTCTGTTTGGGGGCAAAAATAGAGGTATTACATATGTTAGAGAGTATAAACCGTTGGATCAAAAATGGAATTTTCCCTTTAAATTTGTGAACGAAACTTGTGGAACACCAAACTTAAAATCCAATTTATTTGTTTTCGGAAAGATAATTTATGATATGGAAGAATTTTGGTCTCAGATGTATATCTACAAGACTACAACCTGGGCCAATAGCCCATGACTATGACTTGGGCAGGGGGGGTCCAAGTCTAAGTGATTGTTAGAGACACAAAACTTGGGTTGGCCTAGCTTCGATCAAGGATTGCTGTTCTCGTAAACAGGTATATTTCCCGTTAGATAACGGTAAATCGGGTACCTTCCACACGTGGAGACCCCCGGGTAGAATTTAGTTAATTCTCAAATCTTCTTGACATATAGCTATATTACTTTTTTTTTGGTAGGATGACATATAGCTATATTACATACACACATTGGGGACATTATTATATTCACGTCCTTGCTTGCACTCATCATCTTTAAGGATAATTACTTCAACACTAATGAGATTTGACTAATTATCAAAATTCCTTTTGGGATTTTAATAATTAACATTGCATTCCTATGACTAGTACATCATGATGCATAATTATAATTATAAGTACAAAAAATATAGCAAAAGTAACAAAAAATTGAGTGACAATATGAAAATTATCAATAATTCTTATAAATAATGACAACAAATTATATTTAGTCATAAAAAAGATTTTAACAAATTTAATAATAACAAAAACGTATTTATATTGTCACTATTGACAATTAGTGACACATATATAGTGCCTATCAAGTGGTAAGAAAATCTTGTAACTAAATCGTAGTAATAATTGTTGTTATCACTAGATTGCTCTTATATTGTGTCACCAATTGTCTAAAATAACAATTTAAAACACCACTTGTTGTCACTAATGAGTTATATAGTAACAATACAAAAATTATTATTGCCAGAAATATATAATTAGTAATAAAATAAAAGTCATTATTACTTAATACCTGTTATTAGGGACATTTTTTTATGTTGTCACATATTATATTATTTTATTTTTTTTGTCATTCATATTGGATTTTTTGTAGTGTATATTCCTTGAGCTTATTCACAATTACAATTACATTTCCTTATATAGGGGGTCTACTTATAATGTTAAGGATTTCTAATTATATTATCCATCAGCTGAATTGGTAATGGAGAGTGTAATGATAATTATCCAAACTTTAAAACATATTTTGATAATTATATTAAGCCTCAGTGGGTTTTAAGGTTTATTATTTAATGTGGTGGAGATGATCTCAAAATAATAAATCAAGACGCAACAGAAATAAAAATTGAAAAAAACTGAATAATAAAATTACATAATACGTAGGAGATCATTCCATGATCAAACTTATGCCAAATATTTGGATTTAGAGATAGAGATATACCTCAAAACCTTGACGATCAAAATGATTCAAGATAGAGATATACCTCAAAATCTTGACGATCAAAATGATTCAACTCCTTGAATTTTGACCTCTAAAGTTTTTGATCTTCCTCCATAAAATGATGATCCAAAAATATTTCTCCAACTAGACTTCTTAAATCTTGAAACTCTTTAATTGAAAGCTCTAAGATGTGGAAGAAATCTTCAATAAGAATTAACTCCTTGATCTCCTTTGCTATGACCGAACACCCTCAATCAAGTCGCAACTTGTTTTGATCTTTAACACTTGATGATGATCACTCCAAAGCTTCAAAATAGAAGATCTCCGAAGATAATCTACACACCTCTTAGTCTCTAGTACTCAAGAAAAGATTCAAAGCTAGATTGAAAGTTTTATTGGGAAAGAAGTTGGAGGAACAAATTCTAAAGTTTTGGAGAGAGAAAATTCAAAATATTTTGGCCAACAAAAAAAGCTTAATGGCTGGCCATGTGGAGAGGTTTTATAAGCAAGTGTTTATTAGAATAGTGCCCTGCAGTCAATTGATTTTGGCTTGTAAAACTACTATTTGATTAATACAATCTTATTTTGTTCAATATACAAGATGGTTTTCTTTCATCATATGTTTATTAAATTGTGACTTATCTTAACAATTCATATGGATGAAGCCCTTTAGGTCAAACACGATGATGGGACTTGGTTAGCATTGGATGTTGATCATGAAACAAGTCTCTACGGTCTTGATTTTAAAATATTCCAAGTTATAGAATATTTGACACAAGGCCATCTGAGATTCAGATAGACTCACATTAATTATTCATATATCCAAAGGTTGGATAATTGCTCTATTTCATGAGCAAATGATGTAGTCGACATCATTGCATGTTAATGGGTGCTTATTAGAGAGCAAGTTCACTAAATGACTCACCAAAAGAAACTCATAAGGTAGCCATAGTGGCATTCGATAATGAAAAGTTCTCTTACTTACGCTAGTGCATATAACTAGTTCTTTCACTTGAGAAATCATAGTAACCTTGTGGTACGTCCTTATTTTTTGATGTGTATCTCAGTCCCTTAGCGGATTATATGTGGTACTCGTTGGGGACAAGCTACCTATGCATGGAGGTTTGTCACGAGTGCATAACACACTATAGTGCAAAGGCCTTGCATGGTTATAGTGAATAGCACAACTCTTAGCGCGTTGTATTGACATATAGCGCATAATGTAGAAAATATTCATTTTTTTCCTATATTGTGGCTATATACAAAAAATATCAATAAATCTAAGCAATTATAAATCTTATGAACAACTAAAAGGGGGAAATATTGTAAAGGATAACATAAACTATCCAACAAAGTAAACCCAAAGTCACAACTCACAACAAATTCAAGTGAAAAGGTTCGTAACAAGTTTTGTTAACAAATAAAATGTTTAAACATCATCATCATCATCATCAAAATCATTCCCAAGAAAATCATCCCTTGCAACATCATCACTAGACTTATAGCATTCGTTATCTTTCTTCTTTTCCTCCTCGTCTTCCTTCTCATCTACATCATCTAATTCTTCCTCTTCATCAATTCTACACAATGTAGGTAGTTGGTTTAGACTTGGTAGGCTTGAACCGCGAGATCTAAAACCGTAAATAGACTCATTAACTCCAGAGGCTTCTTCAACATCACCCCAAGTCAAATTCTCATTTTCGAACACCAGAGCATCCTCCTCATCTTCATCATCTTGCTCCATTCTCCCCATTGACTATTCATTCTCATATTCCACATTATCTAAAATAATGGATCAATAGTGTCTCACATCTCATATCTACGAAGCAGGGCCCTATTGTACTTGGCATAAACCAAGTCATTCAACTTCTTTTGCTCCAAACGGTTTCTTTTTTTTAGAATGAAGCTGTAAATCACAATTCACATAAATTATTAGCAAAATATTTGAGTAAATAGGTATTTTATTATTTACAACTTAATACTTACATTTTCAAAGACAGTCCCATTTCGTTCACAACCAGATGAGCTGCAAGTAAGACTAAGAATTTTGATGGCAAGCTTTTGTAAATTTGGTTCTGAAGACCCAAATGATGCTCACCATTCAGCTATCATCACAAAAAGAATAAGATTATATTCTAAGTTCTATGGAATATTACTTTATATGACGTAAAATAATAACATCTAAGAGATTAATTTTACCTGGTGCTAGTAACTTTCTTTGCCTCTTTGCTATATCCTTGGAAAAATTCCCTTTTGCTTTCTTATAGATTATGATCTCATGAGCAATTAAATCTTGTGTAGATGTATCCTTCACCAATCTCGTTAAGCAATCATACAAACCCGACATGACTTATGCATCTTCTTGAATCTTTTCATTTTCATAAAAGAAGTATGGATTCAAATCACAACCAGCTTCATGCAATGGTTGATGCAACTGACAATTCCATCTTCTATCAATGATTTCAAATATTTCTTGATACTTCTTTCCGAAAGCAAAGGCAATTTTCTCCTTTGCGGTATCCATTGCCTCATAAATATAGCCCACCGCAGGTTTTTTTTCATTATCAACCAATTAGAGGACTTCAATTAAAAGGCCTGCAAACTTCATAGCATAAGCCACTGTTCTCCAAAAGCTAGTCATCAACACAATTTTTGTTACATTTTTTCCTGCTTGCTCCTTTGTGAACTTGCTTTTATTCCACCGATCCGAAGTGAACATTTTTCTTAAACTTGACTTTTGCAAATGAAATCTCCTTAGTGTCAAGAAAGCAGTAGCAAAACAAGTCTTTGCATGCCTAACCATTTCTTGTTTTCCAGTGAAGTTCCTCAACATGGTTAATACCTGAGTTCGGTTATAAATGTAACCATTTACTGTAATTGCTCTTTCAATTCTCTTCAAATCTGGCATTTTAAAAATATCTTCAAACATCAAGTCCAAGCAATGTGCAGCACATGGGGTCCAATACAAATGCTTACACTTTTCCATCAACTTCTCACCAGCTACAATATTCGAACTTGCACTGTCAGTAACAACTTGAACCATATTTTTTTCTCCAACTTACTGCACAAATGCATCCAACAACTCAAACATTTTGTCACTTGTGTGAGAGTAATGAGATGCATCTATACCTTCTACAAACATGCTTCCTCTTGGAGTATTCACAAGAAAATTAATCAACAATCTCCCCTTTCGGTCTCTCCAACCGTCTACCATCAAAGTAAACCAAATTTTGCCATTTCTTCCCTATGTTTTTTCAATATGTTGTTCGTATGCACCACCCCTTTATTCAACAAGTAACTCAAAGTTCATGATAAGATGGGAGCTTCATCCCAGCACCATACTGCCCAATTGCTTCAATCATGGACGCGAAAGTATCATATTTAATAGTATTGAATGGAAGACCAGCGTCATACATCTACCTAGCAAACTTTTGCAATGCGTGGTCGCGAAGTTTCTTTTTAGTCTCATTGAATTGGGATGCACCTTTACATTTCTTTCTCTCTTTGACTACATTATCAGAATCTTTCACGAAGAACCAATCAATCGGGCCCATTTGCTTTGATTTTTTCTTTTGTGTAGCCATTAGGCAAATTGAATCTTCACTAGAACTTTAAGTTATTTGTCTCTTTCCACTTGATTGTATCTCCATATCCTCCGTCTCTTCTTCTTTTAATTCTTGATCGGCAATGTCATTGAAATGAGGGATTTTATCAATAACATTCTTCAAATTTTGTCGTTATAGCAAATGCTCCTTCATTTCTTGTTTCACGAATTTAGGCACCTTTTAACATGCTATGACATTTCGATATCCTCCCGCAAGATGTTGTTTATGCCTTGATATCCCTCCTTTTGTAACCTTGTTGCAATAGTTACATTTTACGCTCTCATTAACGTTCTTTGGATTGACTAATGCACAGTGAATCCATCCAGGATCTTTTCGAGTTGCCATTGTATTTTGAAACCCAAATATCGAATAACTGCTGAAAATTAAAATTTAAAAAAGTCTCAACACAATAATAATTTCAACAATATATATTTCCAAATTTAAATTAAAACAAGATTCAACTGGTATAAAAGAAATCTGGAAGAAAACAAGAGAAAAAAGAAGAAGAAAACAAGAACAAAAAAAAATAAGAAGAAAAAAGAAATC
>JACFYI010003614.1:187821-211294 GCA_014898755.1 Handroanthus guayacan | reverse complement strand
TTTTTTTTTTTTTGATAAAAATTGATACTCATAGGGTCAAAAATTGTGGGCTACAATTTGGGATGATTTGGACTAGTTTTGAAGGGTTTTCGGGGCTCGTTTGGATCGAAATACAACTTGAAAACAAAACTCGAATGCTTGAAAAATTTTTGAATACGAGAAATTTGTTTTGTCGTTAAAACATTTTTCGTGATATTGAAAACGGATTAATTTTCGAAAAAATCGGCGGTTCGAATGCAAAAGAATTTTGGGATGCATGAAACATATTTTAACATTAAAACGGTGCTTGTGATTTCAAAAATGAGTTATTATTCGAAAAATTAGTGATTCAATATTTTATTTTTGGGAAATTTTTGGGGTGTCACAAATAACTTTGTGATCTTGATTCAATTTAATAAATTGAAGGTCATTAAGTGTTTGCATGTGACTTCATTGTTGGATTTGATCCATGTTGTTAGCTTAATTTTGAATTTAGCTATGTTTTATCTATTCGTAATGGATTAGATTGATTAATCGGATGCGTAGATGATTTAATTTTTGGAGTTTGATTCCTTGCGAATGATCATTGATGTATTGATGATTTGAAAGTCTGAAAATTGCATTTGAAATGGCTCAAAACGATGCAAAAATAGAATTGGGTGAAAATGTGCCAAATTGGATTTGGCACATGCGCAACTGCATACGAATTCGACCGCGGTTACATCCATGTGCGACTGCACACGAAATTGTCCACATTTGTGCCCAGTCCAAAAACAAAATTTTTTACAATTGCGCCTAGTCCAAAAACACAATTTTTTACTCTGCTTTATGTTTGTGTTGTTTTTTAGGATAAAATATTTATATGATCATCTCTTGGTGTTATAAAGTATTTATAATTAATCAAACTCCAAATTTAAGTATCTTTATTTGTTAATTAATCGATTGAAGTATCATATTGTGTAAATGTTACATATATTGGTGGCTTGATGAGTGTTTAATTTTCTTGATCACTTATATTATTACTTTCATGCCTTTAATTGTTGAATGTATGATTGTGATGATGAATGGATGATGGTAATCATGAGCCTAAAATGAAATTGGTTTTATTTGATTTATTGGTTTGTAATTAAATGGGGCTTAATCCCCCTTTTCATCTCTGTAATGAGAGTAATTGCTAGGATAATGAGGTCTTTCTTTTCTTTTGGTGATCTATGTCATAGAGGAGGAAGATCAAAAGAGTTCAAGATTGAAGGCTATATATGCATGGTGATGCATATGTAATAGATTAGACTTATTTCTTTTAATTACTCATCTAAATTAATTAGGTGATGCACTAATATCTCTAGGTGCATCACTTAATAAAGGCTCATGATCATCATGTTATAGGTGCATGTTAAATTTTATTTATTTATACTTTCTTTATCCTATGTTGTATGTTGATGTATGTTTAGGGTAGAGAACCTAAATAAGTTGATTTAATTGATGAGATCTTTCAAGCATAAATCCCTCACTCAGAATGTCTAAGTTTCTCAAATATTAATTTTTATAGATAAAATTAAAAAGGATTTTAATAAAACCATGCCTTCTACCAATATGTATAATCATGGGATGCTATAATGTTGGCATGTTGTCTCACGAGTGAAACATATTTTTAATAGAAAGATATGATTATAACCTTAGTATACGATGCACCTTTGAAGTAATTTAATTGTGACGTTGTCTCACGAGTCGTGGAACGTCATGATTAAATTATTAAAAGGATGATTGGTAGATTCAACTTAACACTTGTTAACATAGATGTCTTATGAGTCGTGGGTCTATGTTAAAAGTGAGGCAAAATACATTAAGAATTGTATAGAAATGTAATTGGTAAATATTACCTATCTTAGAATTCGTAATAGATATCTCATGAGTCATGGGTCTATTATCAATGTCTTGGTACCTTAATTCTCACTAGAAAATATGATTTCTCAAATTCTCAACGAGGGTAGAGAATTTGAAGAAATAGTGGGAGGCAAAATACTCTCTTAAGAGGCCATAATCATATTTTTAAATATTGAACCAAATAAATGCTTGTATTCTCTTTTACGCATTTTTGTAGTTTTTTGGAAATTCAAAATGACTAAGAATCCACTCACAATGATTTTGAAAACTAATAAATTGATTGGCCCAAACTATCAAGATTGGCTAAGAAACGTTAAAAAAAATTTTAATTCCAAAAGGAGGACTTATGTCCTCATCGGAAGTCCTTCGGACATCACACCAGAAGATGATCAAGAGATACATGACACGATTGCGAAATGGGTTGAAGGTGATCTTCAAGCTTGATGTCTCATGATGGAATCTATGACCAATGAGTTTCAAAAGCAACATAAACATACGAAGCATGCCTCTACTATTCACATGCACCTATAAGAGTTGTATGAAGTGCAAAATAGACATGAGCGTTATGAGGCTTCAAAAGAAATTTTTTAGGGCAAGAATGGTTAAGAAGCCAAGTGTCCATGAACATGATCTCAAAATGATCAGTTTAATTGTAAAATTTTCTAATATGAACGTGATCATGGACAAGGGCCTCTATGTTGATTTGAACCTCTAATTTCTCCCTTACTTGTTTGATCAATTTGTTATGAACTTTAATATATCTAAGGTTGAACTAATGATCAATGAATTGATAAACATGTTAGTCAAAAGGACAAGCCTCTCATGATTACTTCCACCTTTAAGGCCCAAAAAGGTACTAAGAAGGGGTCAAAAAAGAAGAATTCTTTTCAAAAGGAAAGCAACTGATGAAGGCGCAAGGTAAGTCAAGAAGAAATAAAAGATTGATCCCAATTGTAAATGCTTCTATTGTGGTGAGTTAGGCCATTGGAAACACAATTGCAAAGCCTACCTTACAAGCTTGGAAAATGGTATGTTGTTTGTTGAAGCTTTCTTATCCATGAATTCTTCCTCATGGGTATTTGATACCGTATGTGATTCACACCTTTGCAATTTGTTACAGGGGATGAAAAGAAAAAGAAAACTTCAAGATGGAGATATGATCCTCTGCCTAGCAATGGCGCAAAAGTTGCACCCAAAGTATAGGTGTAATAAAACTAGTTTTTTGTTTATCTATTATTGTATTGAATCCCATTACCACGTACCTAATTTAATAAAAAAATATTATTTTCGTTTTCGTTTTGGATATTAAAGGGTATGACTTTTAAATAAAAAATGGAAAACTAAGTGCATACAAGAATAATTCTTTAATTGCACAAGATACTTTGTTTAACTAGTTATGCTACTTAAATAAATGTTGATTTATGATACAAATTCTACATAACAAAAGAAAACAAGATAATCACAATGATGTCTACCTTTGGCATGCGAGACTTGATAATATTTCTAAGAATAGGATTAGCTGGTTGTTTGCCTCTACTTCGCTAAAAGTTAATGACTTAGATGCATTGCCAACTTGTAAGTTTTGTTTAAAGAGAAAAATGACCAAAACTCTATTTGTTGGACATCTGGAGCGATCCACTAGTCATTTGAATTTGATCTACATGGACGTCAGTAGGCCACTAAAAGTTGGGGTAAGAGGAGACTTTTCTTACTTCATAAACTTTATCGATAATCATGCATGGTTCGAATATTTATACCTTATGAAGTATAAGTCCGAAGTCTTTGAAAGATTCAAAGACTATAGGAATGAAATTGAAGAGCAACTTGGGCTACGTATTAAAACTCTTCTTGATTTGATCAAAGAGGTGAATACTTGAGTATCTAATTCTAGATTATCTTAGAGAGAATGAGATTCTTTCATAATGGACACCTCTCGGCACGCCTCAACTTAATGGGATAGCCGAACATAGAAATCATACTTTGTTGAACATAGTATATTCTATGATGAGCTTTTTCGGCTTATCAGTTTCCTTTTGGGGCTATGCCATTGAAATGGCTATGAAGTTGCTTAATATAGTTCTTTCAAAGACGATGCCAAAAACTCCGCATGAGATGTGGTATGGCAAAATATCTTTATACATTTATCTTAGGGTATAGGGTTCTCCTGCTTATGTAAAGTGACTAGAAGAAGATAACTTGGATAGTAGATCCTTCTTGTGTAAGTTTTTTAGATACTCTAGAGAGTTTAACAGTTATTGTTTCTATGATCTTGTGGAACAAAAGATGTTTATTTCAAAGAACGCTACTTTTTTAGAAAAGAAATTTCTATTAGATAGAAATGGCATTGTTGTCGAACTTCATGAAGTTCATGACGATCAAATTATCCCACAAGTGGTATAAGCAATCAAGGAAGATATGCTAATAAATACACAACTTCCTGAAAGGTCGGGCCGAATCAAGAAGCAACCCGAGAAGTTCGGATTCCTTTATGAAATTGGTCAAATAGATAGTAATCCGAAGAGCTTCAAGAAAGCCATGTTAGACATGGATTCGGGACATTGGCAATCCGAAATGGACTCCATATACTCTAATAAAGTATGGACCTTAGTTGATCCACCGGAGGGCATTGTACCCGTTAGTTGAAAATAGATTTTTAAACGTAAGCTAGGAGTTAATGGAGAGGTAGTAACTAGAGGTGTCAAAACGGGCCGGGCCGCTTGGCCCGCGTAAAAGCCCGGCCTAGCCCGGCCCAAGTATTGTTCATAGACGGGCCGGTCTCCGTCTATAGGTTCATCCCAGGCCCAACATTTTGGGCCTAGGACCGGCCCGGCCCGCTAGCCTGGATAGCCCGAGACCAGGACCGGAACCGGAACCGTGTAATTTTTTTTTTAAAATAATGAATAAATCAAATAAAAAAATTAAATAAAGTTTTAAAAAAGGAAAAACGAAAAATATTGTATAATATATTAGTAATTTTTTTAATAAAGCAAATTTGTTGAGATTTAGTTATGTAATTATGTCACTATTTTAATTCAAATTAATGTTACAGGTGGGGATTTATGCCAAACCATTCACCACCTACAAAAGCAATGTTTTTCTTAAATCTATAATTACTTTTTTTTTTAATATTTGTTATAAAATTTAATTTAATTTTAATATTTGAAAAATATTATACTATATAAAACTTTCAAAACATAATATTATTTAAGTGTTTGATGAAAATATTATATTTCTAAAAAATACAGCTAAAAATAATACTTTAAAATATTATATTATGTTAATACTTTAATTTTTATCATGCCAATAAAATATATTGTATATAAAATTTATGATATTTCTTTTTACATTTTCAAGAGTATTTTAAATTGAATAAATAGGAAATTGCTTATTTCTTCTTCTTCATTATAATTACATCAAGAATTACCTAGAAAAAATTTAAGAAAAAAGAAATTCCGGCTCATTTAGCCTGTTTAAGGCCGATTTAAGGCCGGAACCGTTAAACCAATTTAAGGCCTGTTTACCCTGAAACCGTTTAGTCCTGAACTGTTTAGACTCGGCCCCATTATTAAAAGGGCCGATTAGGGGTTGGGTCCTCCCAAAAAAAGTTTCAGCCCGCCTAAGCGTGAAACTGGATTAGCCCGAAATCGGTGCAGCTGGGCTAAATAGTTTCGTGGGCCGGGCCCCATTTGACACCTCTAGTAGTAACTTATAAGGCTAGACTAGTGGCAAAGGGTTATACCCAAAGATCGAGTATAGACTTTGAAGAAACATTCTCATCAGTTGCTATGCTTAAATCCATTAGGATTATGCTTGCCATAGGCACATATTATAACTATGAAATATGACAAATGGATGTGAAGATCACCTTTCTTAATGGAAATATTGACAAAGACATCTATATGGAGCAACCAGAATGCTTCATATCCAGTGGGAGCATGTAAAAAGTTTGCAAACTCCAAAAATTCATTTATGAACTAAAACAAGCATTCCAAAGTTAAATATACGTTTAGATAAGACAGTTAAAAAATTTGGCTTTATCAAAGATGTATATGAACTATGTATATGAAAATAAATGGTGGTTCAGCCTAATTTTTAGTACTTTATGTCAATAACGTACTTCTCATTGGGAATGAAAAAAATATGTTAAGAGTGTACAAAAGCATGGCTATCTATGCAATTTTCTATGAAAGACTTGGGAGAAACATCATTCATATTAGAAATAAGGATCTATAGGGATAGATAAAATAGGATGCTAGGCATCTCCCAAGCATCGTACATAAACAAAATACTGTAAAAGGAATTCAAGAGAGAATACCTCCCAATGAGATATGGACTACATTTATCTAAGTCTATGGCCCCTAAGACGGAAGAAGATCGAAGTAGTATGCCTTAAGCACCCTATGCTTTGGCTATAGGGAGCATAATGTATGCTATGCTATGTAAGAGACCGGATATAACACACACTCTAAGTGTTACGAGCCGCCACTAATCCAACCCCAGTGAAAGTCATTAGAGTATCATTAAAGCAATTCTAAAGTACTTAAAAGAACTAAAGAATTGTTCTTGGTTTACAGCAATGGAGAATTGAAACTTGAAGAGTTTTCGATTTCTCATTTCCAATCCAACATAGATGACTACAAATAGATGTCTAGATTTATGTTTTGCCTCAATGGCGATGCAGTGAGTTGGAAAAGTTTCAAGCAAGATGCCACTGCCAACTCAACCACTGAGACAGAGTATATTGCTGCATCGAATGCAGCAGAGGAGGTTGGTTGGATTAAAAATTTCATCCAAGAGTTAGATGTGGTTCCTAGTATTGCCAATCCAATTGTTGTCTTCTATGACAATAACGGAGCCATTGCTTAGGCAAAAGAACCAAGATCTTATCAACAGTCCAAACACATAATGGGAAGTTATCATTTGATTCGGGTGCTTCTTAATAGAGGTGACACGAGAGTGCAACGTGTTACCTCAGAAGAGAACATAGTAGATCCATTGACTAAATCCCTAACGCAAAAGGTTTCTGAGAGACATCTTGAGAAGATGTGTCTAATAACTATCAAGAATTGGCTTTAGGGAAAATGGAAGATTGTTAGAGCAGTACTCCACAGTTAATTGATTTTGATTTGTAAAACTACTCTTTGATTAATACAATCTTTTTTTCTTAATATATGAGATGGTCTTCTTTTGTTATATGTTTAGTAAATTGTGACTTTTCTTAACAATTCATATAGATAAAGCCTTTTAGATCAAACACGACTATAGGACTTGGTCACATGTCGGATAGTGATCATGAAACAAGTCTTTACGGTCTTGATCTTAAAATACTTTATGTCATAGAATCTTTGACACAAGGGCATCTTACAGTCAGATAGACTTGCATTAATGATGTATATATCTAACGAGTTGGATAATTGCTCCGTTTCATGAGCAAACAATGTAGTTGACATAAGTGCATGTTACTAAGTACTTGTTAGAGAACAAATTTATTGAATGACTCGCCAAGAGAAACTCATAAGGTAGCTGTAGTGGCATTCAATAATGAGAAGTTCTCTTACTTACGCTAGTTCATTTAACTAGTTCTTTGACTTGAGGAATCATAGTAACCTCGTCGTAGGCCATTGTTATTTGATATGTGTCTCGATCCCTTAGTGGATCATATGAGGTGTTTGTTGGGGATAAGCTAGTTATGCATGGATGTTTGTGAGTTTCAGTAGAGAATCTGATTTCTCGTTTGATAACTAAGTATATCTCTTATGTTTTCTAGGATGCTCGGTTTACTAAAATCCTTACGCAAGGTGGTGTGACTATTTGGAAAGGAATTTCCAAATGAGGTATCACAATGAATCGTTCATGAAGAATAAAAGCATAGTATTAGAGCTATTGGGATATCAAAAATACCTTAACCCTAGGCCTTGACTGGGAGATAAGAATCGAAAGAACTGCAGTTGCATGGAACGCGTAACTAAGTGGAAAGGTTCACAGCAATATGCACTTTACCAATCGATTGGGCTCCATGGGCTTGTGCCTAGACATTGACCAAGGACATTGGGTACTCTAAGAATTAATAGAGATTAATTCTAATGCGTGGTTAATTAAAGGAGTTTAATTAATTGAAATAAATATTTGAATATTTATTGCGGGTCCATATCTAATTAATTGATGAATTTAATGGTTTATACACAAAAGCCTTGACAGGAACACAAAGATTTACTGAGAGTTATCTAAACAGTTTAGATGATTAGCTTAACAGAGATTAAGTAGAAAAGATAATTTTGACTAAAGTCAAAGGATTTGACAAAAGTCAAAATTGGACAATTGACTAAATTAATTTGAAAAGTTAAATTAGTCTATTAATTTAATAGTTAGATTATCTAATTAATTTAAGGTGTCAAATTCTAATTGGGTCAAGTTGCTAACTTAATTTTGGAGGGAAATTTAAAAGGAATCTATAAGGATTTGAATTGACAATTAATTAAGGAGTTAACGAAATTACCAAAGCCAACTCATATGCTACTTGGACTTTAAGTGGACCAATGAAATTTTGAGAGAATCTAGTGCATGGATAGTGTAACCATCCATCTAGAATATTCTCAAAATATCTAGCCCACCTGATAAGGCCAAATGCCTATATAAACCTTAAGTGGCTGACCATTAGGGAGCTTAATGCTACATTTGCTTTTTGACTTTTCCTCTAAAATCTCTTAGAATATCTTCTCTCTTTTCTCTCTTAAATCTCCATTAAAGAAAGGTAAAATCTAGTTTTCATCTTCTTCAAGTATTTACCATAGATCAAGGTGTGTGAAGTATATATTAGAGATCCTACATTTGGAGGATTCCTTGATGTGATCCTTGCTTTTGGATCAAATTTTGGAGCTGCCTTGAAGAGGAATTTTTGGCTAAGCTTGAAGAAGAAGAAATCATTTGGAGGATTTGGATCTTCTAAGATCAAGGCTTAAAGACTGGAGATCATGCGTTGAGGATTGGTGATTTAAGGCTTGAAACTTGAAGATTAAGGATTGAAGAAGAAGATTAAGCTTGGTATTGATAGCTTTTTATTTAGCATCAAAGGTAGATCTCTTCTTCCTTAATTTCATTTGGTTGCATAAATTAATCCAAGAAGATGCAATTTAATCATGTCGATTAAATTTAAATTCTGCTGCGCATATAATTTTTGAAATCTACTTGTATCTCATTCCATTTTCATTGTTGATGCCACTTGGCATTGGGTGGTGGAAGGTTCCAGAGGTCCCCATTTTTACACCTTCAACACTTCCACTTGTTTCCTATTGGTCCACATGTTGTTCAAGTGGCATTTTGATTGCATTTCATTAAATTCATAATTAAATTAAATTAAATTGCCATTAATTTAGTTGGGCCTCTTTGTAAATGAGTCTCTCTCCAAAAAACCCTTTTATGAGCATCTTAAATTGATTTTAATTCAAGTAAGCCACTTAAATTAATCAAATTAATTAGATTAACCCAATTAAACTATCTCTTCAATTTAAGTAGATCAACTTGGCTTATTAAGTCGAGTTTGACTAAGAATACCTAAGTAAATTAACACCTTAATTTAAGTAAATCATTCTCAGTTTAAAAAAAAAAAAAATGAACACATGAAAATTCAGCCCCCCTTTAGATTGATCCATCTTAAGAATTAAATTAACATTTAATTAATTCTTTAGATTAATTTAATACATTAAATTGATTAGATTAACTTATCTCCATAAAATAATATAGCCTATTTGAGTAATCGGATTAGTCAGTTATAGTTTTATCTAATTATCTAACACTTTAGATAATATCCAAATTTCTCTATTAAAATCAAGAGATTTTGTGCGTGACTCTTTGGGTTCACAAATGAATTAGACATGGGCCCAAAACCACTTGTAATTTAATTAGTGAATATAAATATTTCAATTAATTAAATTCCTTTAATGAACCACTCTTGAATTAACCTTGATTAATTTCAAGAGTACCAGATCTCCATGAATAATGTTTTAGCTTCAATTTATGGAATCTAATTAAATGGATAAATTAATTATAGAGCGAACTCATCCACTAACAAGTTCCATGCAAATACAGTTTTTGCATTTTCTATCTCTTGATTGTAGTCCAGGGTTCAGATATCAATCAACACTCTAATAACCTTAATAAATATGATCTATTCTTAATGATTGATTCATTTTGACTTCATCTTTGGAAATGCCTTTCCAAATTGTCAATCCACCTTGCGCAAAAAATTCTTTTCATAAAGAGTTAAAATGTCATCAACTTAAAGCATCACAAACTTAATCGTACTTTCATTAGTCTTTTTACAAACATGATTCATACACTTTTGGATAAAGCCAGAATGCTTTTATCTTTTTCATCAAAACATATATTCCATCTTTAAGATATTTGCTTAAATCTATGAATAGACCTTTAAAGCTTGCAAACCTTTTGCTTGCTCTTATTGGATATGAAGCCTTATCATACACCCTTTTGATGGAGTTAGACACTTTTGACTTTAAAAAAGAATATGTGTTCCAATTTGATACTATGAACGGATCTCATGAGCTAGCAAACATTTTGCTTGCTCCCATGAATGGTGAGTTACAAGGGTCGCTCCAAATGATTTTCTTTATTAATGGCTCATATTGATAAACACAGTTTTCATATCCCATTATCATGTCATATGGTTATAATATGTATACACGATAATCTAAATCTACATGGACTTAGTCTTTATGACCACGGGGAAATTTTCCACAACACTCCTTTAAATGGTCTAAGCCTACAAGTCGTAAATTCAATTGCTCTCAATCTAATGTATAAAGATCCATTAACAAGGACCATACCTTCCAGTGGATCTACCAAGTTCAAAAACTTGTAAGGGCATATGGGGTCCTTTTGGATCTAATTGTCTAATATTTGTTATCCTAAATCCATGTCTCACATAGCCTCCTAATAGGTTATTAGATCTTTATTTAATTGATCGGTCTATCATGAGAAAGAACCCCAAACCTTTTGAGTTTACTTTCACTGGTTGGACCTTTTAGAAATGTGTGCATTGGATAATATTTTGCTCAATAGCTTCTATCTTTTGTGAGTTCAAATAATTGTCACAAACTTCAACAAGTTTCAATGAAAATGCATTTTTCTATCCAATAAAAAAAAAAAATCTTTTTTGAGAAAGAAAATGTAGGCTTTCCTTGAAACAAACATCCTTTGTTTCATAAAGAGCATAATAGCAATCTATAATCCTTATACGGCAACTCATAAAAATTTGTATAAGATAAATTTAAATTCAACTTATCTCCCACCAATTGTTTAACCTTAAGTGAGAGACCCTCATAATAATATGAAGATGTGATATATTATTTATATGAAATTGTAATACCCCAAAATTTTTCTAATTAAAATTTTGAACTTCCGTGATTCAAATAGTGAATCGTTTCACTATTACGAAAATTGTTTTATCATTCAAATAAGTTTTTTTCATCCAAAAAATATTTTGCATTCGAACCTCGATTTCTTGTGAAATTTCGGCCCAATAAGGCTTTTTTAAGCCAAAAAGAAAACCCAAACTCAACCCCAATTTAGCCCAACCTTTTGGATCCAATAAATAAACATTTCAACCAAAAAAAGAAAAAAAAATCTGATCAGATTTTTAGAGGCATAGAGGCAGACAGATTTCACTCCCCAAAAATAGGGATTGGTTGTAATTTTTAAATTCACAAAGATTTGTGCACCAAGTCTTCATCATTTTCTCAATTATAAATGGAGAATGAATGCTTGTGTGGGAACACTTGCACTCTTCATTTTTTGCTGAAAAATCTCATCCCTTTCACCTTTTTTCTCTCCTTCTCTCAGCAGTCTATATTCACACACCCACACACTCACAAATTTTCTTAAGTGTTAGAACGAATCAAAGGGGATCAAGGAAGTATACTCTTCTAGGACCTCATTGGATAAGTTTGAACTTCATGTCATGAACGTTAAGACGTTTTAAAGAGTTAGAAAATACAAATCTAAGTGTATCACTTTGGTTTTGGTAGGTGTTGAATATCATTTGGAGCAACCACATCTTGATAAGCTTAACACCGTGAGAAAAGCTTAAGGACTGGGGTAAGACTTATGGAATCCTTGCCTTCTTTCCTTAATCATGTTATCATCCTCATGATTTATATGATGTTTCAATTCTTGAGCTTAAGAAATCATGATCTTATTGGCGATCTTGCTTGCTATGGTTTATTGGTTGATATTCTTAAATTTGCTTGTTCTTTTGGATCGTGAACTTGTATTTTAGGGATATGAGAGAATTGTTGGATTATTAAAATTGTGAAATTGCAACTTATTTGTTTTAAAAAAAAAATTTGGATTGAAATTTAAAGTTGAACATAATTTCTCGGGTAGCTTCTATCTAGCACAACCCGTCACTTCTCAACTTTAAAAACTGGACTTTCCCTCGTCCAAATAGCCCATATGATATACCGTTGGAAATCTCTTGAAGTGTTGATGCTTTTAGGATCTAAAATTACCCAAAAATGAGGAGAAAAATGATCGAAAACACCATTGGAATGTAGGTTGCCACTACTATTGTGAACAGAGATGGTCTTCTATCAGACCTCTGACTTTTCAACTTTGAAAACCCAACTTTCGTTCATCAAATTAACCCAAAAAATACACCATTTGAAACCAATCGAGCATAGATGATATTAGGTTAAAAAATCACCAAAAACTATGGAAAAACATATCCGAAAATGCACAAGAAGCCAATATGCCCAAACTGATGGGAATTGCGGCAGATTCTGGGTCAACTTAAAAAAAATTTATAAATGGAGATTCAATTGCCAAATCATCAATAGGAAATTACTGTTAGAAAGTTCATCGAGTCTAGGTATTTATGAAGCCTAAATACGAGTTTTAATTCATTGGGATGAATTTTTAAATTGACCAGGATGTGGACTGCTGCAATGGGGAATGAAAATCTTGGCTAATTTGACATTTATTTTTATAAAATATCTTTAAAGTTAAAATTTATATCTTAAAAAAAAAAAGCTATTTTGATCATCCAAATGAAGATCTCATATCTGATGTCCAAATCTGAAAATTTGTACTCTAATACCCATTTGGGCCAACATAAAGATTGTTTGGAACTCTTTCGAGAGTATGATTGAATATGTGCCCAAGTGGCTTCATGATTTAAGATATATTTCGATATGTTCAGTTTGCTTCAAGCCTATCAGAATATTTGTTTGTTGGGCCTTGGGAATGATTAGGGGTATCGGAGAGGGCAATATCGGATTGACAATCTGAGCCCTTGTGATTTCCTCCTATGGGGTAGTTTGGATGAGCCCTAAAGGCAGGGTTCTGAAATGCTACTCTAAATCACGTAGTTCGGCTGTGCTTTCCAGTTGATTGTCGCTCTTTCGGGAGTTGGAGGGATAAGGTTTACATGTTTGATACATGTTGGAGTTATAAGCGTAATAGATCCACCAAACGATAGAATTCCACCATATAATTTTATTGACATGAATGTGATATAAGTATGCCTGTTATCAGTTTGTCTTGTTTGTTTTGTCTGTTCTGACATGATATATGAGATCACATTCATGTTTTTGCTCTTGATATGCCTATCGTTTGAATCTTGTGCTCCATATCCCATGCCATAAGTTTTACTGGATCAGTGAACTTATGATTCGATGAACAATATGTAAGGAATTAGCACTGTGGATCCGTTTCTTCGAGAGGCTCCCCTTAGTATGTAGGTTTTGGATATGTAATTAAGAATGTATTTGATTTAGTTTGATCGTCTAGAACTTTTGAATTTAGTGGATCCTTTTGATTTGTACAGAATTATGTTTAGATATATGATGTATTTTGGAAAAAAAAAAAATTTACGGCCTGTAATTATGACTTGTTGGAATTTGGTATGAATGCATTTTGTTAGTTCTTGTTTATGTTTTTAGCTAGTTTTCCATTCGCGAGTACCATTTTGAATCTCAGGGTGAATAGCTTCGGGACCTGGGGCATTACAGGTGATATCAGAACCTAGGATAAGAAACTTTGGGAGTTTAGAGCTATAGTATTTTGCCTTTTCATTTCTTCCCGTTGCTCATGACTTGCGTTGAAGATGGACAACAGCAAGAACAAGGGTAACAGGTAGACTAGCTCCGAACCAGATCATAGTGACAATGACATTGACAGGGATCGTATCCTCGAATGCCTAAAGAAATAGAAGCATGGATACGAGAAAATCATTAATGACATAAGGCAAAAAAAGGATTATTGGAAAGATGCCTTCGTGAAGAAGCATCGAATGTATCAAATCTGTAGTAGGTGGGCTCGAGATCAAATGGAAATGATGACATTACGACATCGATCACAGCATCATATTTCAAGAATATGGCGGGCTAAAAACTACATTGCTTTAATGACATTAGGGGTGATTTGATGACCAAGGTTGATGAGGCTATTCGACAAGCTATAGACTCCATGGGTGCGATGAAGTGGACAGCACAGCATCACATGAAGAAAGATGTCATTCCGAGATTTCAGGAGCTTTGGATTCCTTCGATGTTCAACGAAAGAATCATGCAGGACATAACACATCGACCACCACCCTAAGAGCATCCACGCCACCTTTTACTATTAGTCTTGGAGCGGAACCTTCCACAGTCCCTTCTGGTACCCCAAGACGGGTACGTATGACCGCCCGCAAGAGAGTGAGGCTTCCACCTTCTCCACGAGTGGGTGATGATGCTGCTACTACCATATGGATTGATAGGATATTGGATGATTCGGGTAAGAGGAGAGTTCTAGAGGATGCCTGAGATGAGGCTAGAGTCGAGTGTGGTAACGAGGACGAGGATGAGAACCCAGAGGAGGACCTGGACGAGGAGGTGGAGGAGGATCCCGAGGAGGATCCTCGTTGCTTGCTGGGTGTTTGATTCAGGCAATGGACGTGTGGCTATGGGATTGTGTTTTTCTTTTCTTTCTTCCTTTCGTTTAGTTTTATATAGGTTGGAATGTTTAAAAGTCTGTAATCTTCCATACGTTAGTGGGAAAATTCTAGCTTAGCGTAGCTAGGGCTTTTGTATAGGTTTAGTCGAAGCTTCCCCATTTTGATGTGGTTATATGGTCATCTTTCTTTTGCGTTTTAAAGATAACCTAGTAACCATATGATATAGACATGTATGAACCAATTTCAAGTATGAATGAAAATGCTCTAAGTGCAATTTGACTTGGAAATATGTAAATATGCCCTACTTGATTCATGACCTTGATATGTGCTCAAGTAACCCTGAATTGTCATTAAAACCTAATCCTATAAATTTCAGATCAAAATATTGACTAGTGGCAATACATCCCAAAATGAGCCTACAAGAACATGAGGAAGACCTAGACGGGTATTATTGGTAGAAATCAAGGCGCCTGACATGCCCAATAATATTGAAAATCCAATACCACGTCAGGAACATCATGAACTAGACCCTTGACCACGTAACAGACCTCGTCGGAGAATCCCTCTACGAAATGAGCCTGTAGCCGAACAACTTCTAACCTTGCTAAGAGAAGCCTTGAATCGGGAAAGAGGAGAGAGACGAAATTAAGAAATCTTGGGGATGATCCCGAGAGGAGTTTCTGAAGAAATTCATCCCGCAGGTAGTCAGGGATCTAAGAGAGAAACAGTTCGCTAGGTTGATTCAAGGGCCACTATCTATGGCTAAGTATAAAGCCAAGTTCAATTGGCTTATGCAGAATGCCCCGCACGTGTTGGCGGATGAAGAGAGGAGACGGAAAAAGTTCATTGAGGACATAAGACTAGATTTGAGGAGAGCAATGGCCATAAATAGGCCCCAAAACTATGATAGTGCCGTCAAGACGGCAATCGAGATAGAGCAGAGTTTCGAGAACTTCACAAGATAAGTGATAAGAAGAAAGGTAAATGGATTGGCAAGTCTGAATTTGATAAAGGAAAGAAAGGCTTCTTTAACGAGAAGCCTAAGATGAGAAATATGTCTACACCAGCGGATAAGGATAAAGCCTTAGCAATTTAAGGAAAAAAGAATTGTGGATACTGTGGGGGCACTACTCATACAGAGGATCAGTATTGGAAAAAACAGGATAGATGTTTCGTACACGGCAGTGATCAACATACTATAAAGGATTGTCCTAAAAGCTAAAAGGGTGGGAATGCTGGAGCACAGAGTCAATAGCCGGGCACAGTTAGACGTCCGTAGGTCAAGGCTAGGGCCTATGCCTTGACAGGGGAGGAAGGCACGGACTCTACCCAAGTTGTGGAAGGTAGGTCATCATTAAGAATTTTATTTGTAAAACCCTGTTTGATCCTGGTGCATCGCATTCCTTCATTTCGTATGATTGTGCTAGGAGATTAGACTTGTCATCTAAGAACTTGAAAATAACCTATGAAATCCACACTCTAGTAGGAGGGTATTACGAGACTAACCTGAGATACTCTCAGTGCCCTGTAGTTATAGAAAATCAGAGTTGTAGCGTTGACCTAATTGAACTACCAATCTAAGATTTCGACCTTATTTTAGGAATGGATTGCTTATTTTAGCATCCTACTGTAGTTAACTGTTATACTAAAACAGTCAAATTAGGTACCAGAGTCGGAGTTAGTATCAAAAGCAGAGATAAGAGTGGTGGTATACCCACCATCTCGGCAGTAAGAGCCAGAAAGATTATTAGAAAGGGGGGATAAGGATTTTTGGCCTACCTGATAAATAAGCCTCAAGATAAAGTTGAACTGAAAGACATTAAGGTGGTTAATGAGTTCCTTGAGGTATTTCCAGAGGAATTGAATTTACTATCCCTAGACAAGGAAATTGAATTCGTCATTGAAACCATTGCTGGGGTAGCGCCATTCTCAAAGACCCCCTATAAAATGATACCAGTAGAACTAAATGAGCTAAAGGAACAATTACATGAAGTGTTAGAGAAGGAGTTCATACGACCAAGCTCTTCATCTTAGGGAGCTTCGGTTTTATTTGTTAAGAAAAAATATGGGTCACTAAGGATGTGTATCAATTATTAGGAGTTGAATAAAGTGATCATCAAGCATAAATACCCCTTACCCCATATAGACGAGATGTTTGATCATCTTCAAGGTCAGCTGTCTATTTTAAGTTGGATTTAAGATAGAGGTATTATCAATTGAAGATACGGGAAGCAGATATCTCTAAGACTGTATTTAATTCCCGTTACGGGCATTTTGAGTTTGTAGTAATGCCCTTTGGATTAACAAATACTCCTGCAGTGTTTATGGACTTAATGCATCAAGTGTTCCGCCCATACCTGGATTGCTTCGTCGTCATTTTCATAGACAATATTCTGGTTTACTCCAGAATAGAAGAGGAGCATGAAGAACATTTACGAATCGTCCTTCAAACTTTAAAGGAGTATAAATTGTATGCCAAATTCAGCAAATGTGAATTTGGACTTAAGAGGGTGACTTTTTTGGGACACATTATATCACAAAATAGACTTGAAGTCGAAGCAGTCCTCAAGTGGAAGAGGCCTGGAACTGTTACTGAAGTGAGAAATTTTTTCAAATTAGCTGGATATTATCAAAAAGTTATCCAGAGCTTCTCTAAGTTGGCTGGACCACTTACGAGATTGACCCAGAAGGATCGAAAATTTCTATGGGATCAATAGTGTGAGAAGAGTTTTTTGGAGCCAAAGGAAAGATTGATGACAACTCCCATACTCGCACTGCCTGATGGTTCAGAAGAATTTATCGTGTATACTGACGCCTCGAAAGAATGATTAGGCTGTGTCGTAATGCAAAAAGGCAAAATGATCTCATACGCATCAAGAAAGCTGAAGAATCATGAGCTGACTTATCCCACTAATAATTTAGAACTAGTAGCGGTGGTCTTTGTATTAGCAAAATGGCGTCATTATCTGTATGGAGCTAAAGTGGAAGTTTTTACCGGCCACAAAAGTTTAAAGTACATTTTCAGTCAAAAGAATTTGAATTTAAGGCAACGACAATGGATGGAGTTTTTGGAGGATTATGACTTTACCATTTCATATCATCCAGGAAAGACAAATGTCATTGCCGATGCTCAGAGTAAAAAAGGAAAGTTAGCTAATATGAGCATTTACCTAGAATTGTATAGTGAGATCTTAAATGCTTAAGAAGGAGATGAATGGGTTCAAAAGCTCAGAGCTGATATGAATCCGATTTTAGGATCGACACTGATGGGCTATTATGGTTTAAAAATCTGATATGTGTTCTTACAAGTATGAGAGAAAGAGTACTATCTATAGCACATCAGACCAAGTTTTCTGTATATCCTGGAGGCATGAAAATGTATAAGGATCTGAAACAGAAGTTCTAGTGGGACGATATGAAAAGAGATATAGTGGAATGTATCCAGAAGTGTCTGACCTGCTAGTTGATGAGGGCAGAACATCAGAGACCATCTGGAAAATTACAACAGCTCCCAATCCCAAGTTGGAAATGGGATCAAATCACGATGGACTTCATGATAGGCCTTCCTGTAGTCCGAGGTGGATATGAGAGTATCTGGGTTATGGTTGACGGACTTACAAAGTCAACACATTTTTTGCCTGTCAAAACCCAGTACAATGTTGAGAAACTCACCGAGTTATACTCAGGAGATAATACGATTGCATGGAATACCTCAAAGTATTATCTCCGACAGGGATCTGAAATTTACGGCGAGGCTAGGAGATGCTTGCAAGGGCATCTGGGGACGGAATTGCTATTTAGTAGTGATGCTCATCCCCAGACAGATGGATAGTCGGAGAGGGTAATTCTAACACTGGAAGATATGCTACGTATATGTGTTTTGAATTTTCGAAAAATTGGGACATGAATCTACAGTTGGTAGAGTTCGCCTATAATAATAGCTACCAAGCCTCTATTCAGATGGCTTTATATGAAGCATTACATGGTAGAAAGTATACATCACCCCTTCATTGGGATATAGACGAGACCAAGAGCACCTCAAACTTAGAGAAAGATGCGCTGCAACCTGAGATGATCCAAGAAGCTATAGATAAGATTCAAATTATCAAGAAAAATAAGAAAACAGCCCAGGATCGCCTAAAACGTTAAGCTAATAAGCGAAGAAAAAATTTGGAATTCAATGTTGGAGATCGGGTATTTCTGAAAATCGCTCCATAGAAAGGAATTTGGAGAATGGACAGTAGTTGGAAACTCAACCCTAGATATATTGGACCCTTCGAGGTTGTGAACCAAATTGGCCCCATAGCTTACTGATTGGATCTCCCACCAAACTTCACGTGAATCCATATTGTGTTCCACGTATCCCGGCTACGAAAGTACTATCTTTTTTTTTGATAAACTTACGAAAGTACTATCTTGATCCTTTTCACGTTATCAAATATCTTGATGTTCCCCTCCAGAGTGATCTTACTTATATAGAACAGTCTGTCCGTATTCTAGATTTCCAACTTCGTGAGCTTAGAAATTGTAGGATACCTCAAGTTAAGGTACTTTGGAAAAATTAGAAAGTAGAGAAAGCAATATGGGAACGTGAGGATCAAATGTGGGACAAGTACTCTCACTTATTCAAATAAGGTATGAATTTGAGGACTAGATTCTTTTAATGGGGGAAAGTGTAATACCCTGAAATTCTTCTAATTAAAATTTTGAACTTCCGTTTTTCAAATAGTGAATCATTTTCACTATTACGAAAATCATTTTATCATCTAAATAAGTTTCTTGCATTCGAAAAATATTTCGCATTCAAACTTTGATTTTTTGTGAAATTTCAGCCCAATAAGCCCTTATAAACCCAAAAGCAAACCCAAACTCAACCCCAATTTAACTTAATTTTTTGGATCCAATAAATAAATATTTGAAAAACAAAAAAAACTGATCACATTTTCAGAGGCATGGAGGCAGCCGAACTTCATTCCCCAAAAATGGGAATTGGTTGTAATTTTTAAATTCAAAAAAATTTATGCACCAAGTGCTCATCATTTTCTCAATTATAAATGAAGAATGAATGCTTGTATGGGAACACTTGCACTCTTCAATTTTTGCTGAAAAATCTCATCTCTTTTACCTCTTTTCTCTCATTTTCTCGGCAGTCTATACATACACACACACACACATACACACACACTCTCTCACAATTTTTTTAAGTGTTAGAAAAAGAATCGAAGGGGATAAAGGGTGTATACTCTCCGAGGACCTCATTGGCTAAGTTTGAACTTCATGTCATGAACCTTAAGTGTAGCAACCTGAAAAAAATTTTCCTAATTAAAATTTAGAACGAGAGAATCTATCTAATTAAATTCTTAGACAAATTTTTTTCTAATTTAATTTTTGAACTCTCAATTTTCAATCGATAGACGTTTTAAAACATTTTTGAGTAAAACCCTAATCGATAACCGATTTTTCACTGATTTGAGATTTTTCTCCCTACCAAAAATATTTTATCATTTTTGAAAAATTATTATACACATTATTTTGGACTAAAGAAATAAGTTTTAGATTAAAATTATAGCCAAAATTTAGCTTAAAAAAACTTATCTTAACATATAGTGTATTATACACTAAAATATGCTTCAAATAAAACCAAAATACATACACATATATATCTATATATATACACGGACACACACACACAAGTAGCTTAGACATTTGATTTTTATATGCAAAATTTAACTTTCATCCAAGCTTATTCCATGATTAGGCTAACAAGCTATCATCCACAACTAATTGACACATAGCAATAAACTAAAAAATGACCATTGGATCCTAATATTTTTCTATATGATAGACAAAATTTTTTTTAGAAATTTTAGGCCTATTTTCGTGCAAGAAAAAGAGAAGAAAAAGAGAGAAGAAAAAAAAAAGAAGAAAAAGAGAGAAGAGAAAAGAGAAAGAAAAATTTCAAGACCTACCTATCTTCCTTTCTTTCTTTCAATAAAATTTCAAGAAGACTTCAAATTTTAATCCATCAAGGGGAAGAGAGTAGGGTTACTCACTTGGTAAGATAGAAATTTTAGTTGTTATATATTGTGTATTCTGCATAGGTGTAGAATATAGTATGAAATTTATGATTTTGATTTCCATAGGTTTTGTTTGAGGGTGAACCACTACTAGCAAATTTTGGATTGGCTTATAAGGTAAGGATCATACATATTTCTTATCTTGCATACTTGCTATGGATTGGAATTTATATTAGTTAATTTCAATTCTTGTATTGATTGAACTGTATTGTTAAAAATCATTGGAATTTCTTAATTTGGAACCCTTGATTCGATTGAAATCTTGACTCAATCCTATTCTATTGTATTCTTGATCATGTTTGTAATGCCCCGGGTCCTAGAGCATTCGCCCCTAGGTTGGAAACGCTACTCACATTCATAAATAATAAAACTAAACCTTAAAATCAACATGAATACAATCATTTTCAATACTTTGTCCAATCGTACAATTACATCTTTGAGTCTCAACCCTACCTCACACCATTACATGATCATCGATACCAAGAAATTTTGATTCCCAGCCTTTGAACTCGTTGTGACATTCTTTGAAATTAATTTCCTACAATAGTAGAATTAAGGGGGTGAGTCCACTAACTCAGCAAGAATTATTACCAAGGTAGCAATGATATGTTTTTCAGGACTTTGAGATATCAACGCGATTGAACAGATCTCAAGACCCATTGATATCATGATTTCGCAAACGTTCAATTAGCCCAAAGGCTCATTAACAGAAATTTGATATTCATAACAGTATAATCTGTAACAGAATTAAACCATGAGCTCAAATTTAAGTAATAACTATGAATATCGAAATAAATATGGCTGAACTAGTGTTTGGTAGATCTGTCACTCTTATAACTTCAATACAATATCATCCTTATTCCTCTGTTTGCTTCCCCAAGTAATTATTCAAGGAGAGCCAATCAATCTAGAGAAACAGCCGTCGTAGCACGGTCGACCACGAGTCTCCGAGTGACTCTTTGGAAATCCTATCTCCAGGACTCCTTGGAGCTATCTAAAATTGGAACCAAGCTTAGGTCCAACTGTACACTATGGGAAACCTACCAGAGGTTTATCTGTCGGCCTGATGCCACCCAGGGTTCCTTCTGAAGCTCCCTAGGCCCAACAATCATGCAGTAGGTTTCAAGAATTCGGTCATAATAATAAATCAATCATGGGGGTTTTGGAACGTTGGATATAACGTTTAGAATGAATCATCGGACATAAAAAAATCAATTTGAAATCAAAATATTTAAAGGAGATGAGGTATGGACTAAAATTTGGGAATTGGGCAAATAGCTTTTAAATTTAAATATTTCTACTTTCAAAATACTCTTAATAAATAAAGGAAAACTCATAAAAATTTCCTACTTTGAAAATAATTCATTTGACAAGTTCTAAACTTAAACTCTTGTTGTAAACTTTAGATTTTTATATATTCAAAATGCTCAAACAAATAAAAAGAAAGTTTAGCTTTTGAAATGTTTTCAAAATATGAAAATCAAGTACAAAATATTTAAACTAAGTTCACGTAAAATTCATTTTTGTCCGAGTCGATGTTTGTAATTATTTTGTCCAAAATCCCATTATCAAAATACTAGGATTTCAATTCAAGTAATTCTAAATGTTGTTTTAAATCTCTTATGCCTGACAATTCCTCATTCACAATCGAACAAGTGCATGGTGCCAAGAAAATCAACAAGATATTCAACAAGTCCAAAGCTCAATAATAAGAATAAGGATCAAACATGATCATGGTAAGAGATTCAAGAATAATTATAGTAATAACCCTTGCCTTTGGTCCTTAAGCTTTAATTGCCAAGATGATATTGAGATCATCTAATCCATTGATTAAGTTGAACCTATTAACATCAAGATCACCTAGATATTAGGCTATATCTTCAGATCATAAAAAATCCACAATTAAATTCCGGCAGTGAATTCCTCGCCCAATTTAAAAATATATCCTATTGAGTTAAAATTGACGATTTGGTTCTACAACTATCTAGACTCGACAAACTTTTCAATGGTGGTTTTATATTGAAAATCCGACAAGTAAAACTCTAGTTACAAATTTTTAAAATTGATGCAAGAATCTGCCGAAACCTCGAATCAACTGGACAGGTTTGGGTTCACAAAATATTCTGGGTTGACTCCTTTAGGGATTTTAAAATTTCTTGAGCCTATTATTATGTACACTTAACAAGGTTTCCAACCTATATTTTTGGGTTCCATTTGGTAAAGAAATGAGTAGTTTCCAATGAGTTGAAGTTAGGGGAAGGGTTAGGACCAGTTCCAGTGCAACCCCTGCTACCCGGGAAAACTGACATGTTTGGATTAAGCAGTGTTTTTTGGGCTTTTTCTTTCATGGATTTGGGTAATTCTTGATTCTAATAATAACTACACTCAACAAGGTTTCCAATGGTGAGTCTTGTGGATTTTTTGGATGTACGTATCTCTGGATGTAAATTTTTAAACTTAGGGTAGTGACAAAGATTTCTCCTATTTTTGGTAAAACGACAGGTTCATTTCAAATGGATTTATCTCCCGTTTTCCTCATCATTTTTGGGTGATTCTTGGGTCTAACATCATTTAGACTCAAAGA
>JACFYI010003614.1:165163-183159 GCA_014898755.1 Handroanthus guayacan | reverse complement strand
ATATTGGTTAATTTCAATTCTTGTATCGATTGAACCGTATTGTTGGAAATCATTAGAATTTCTTAACTTGGAACCCTTGATTTGATTGAAACCTTGACTCAATCCTATGCTATTGTATTCTTGATCATATTGGAGACTTAATGGAGCAAAAATTATAGACAAAAGAGGACTAAAACAACTTGATAGTTTGAAAACACTAAAATTGGTATTTTTGCCAAAATTGCTTCAAAACTTAAAAATTAAAAATCTCAATGATGACTAAAACGAACTAATGCTAATTTTTACATTTTCGGATGTCCGTTTGAAAAGGAGTCCATACAAAAAAAAATTGTCAAAAATTGGAAAATTTGCTCGACGCGACCGCGCTCGCTTTTGGGCACTGTAGCACCTAAGGCAGAGGCCTTGGGCTGCGGACGCGCCCACTTTGGTCCGCGGTGGCACCGAATCCAGAGCGTTTTTAACTTAATTTTGGTCCGTTTTGCCATTTTTAGTCCATTTTTCACTCCGTTAAGTTCTCCTATATCCGAATATATAATCTATGTGTCCCGAATTCAATCCGAATCAATTGATAATGTCCGAATATTGTTTGAACTTTGAATATCCTAATTCGAACAACTCCTATGAATTATGAAACCTATTGTGTGATTATTTATGAGCCCCTGGAAAACTCCAAAAGGGATACTGGGTAGCATCGGGCCAACAATTGATCCCCTAAATAGTCTTCTAATAGTTTAGGTAGTTCCAAGGTAACCTGGGATAGGTTTTTTGAGAACTAGCCTCTGACACGCGGATAGTCGATATTTTTGTCACATTATATGATCGGGTCACCATCTCGAGTGGCCACTCTGGGGTGGGACCTGTGGAGGGATAAGGATTATATATTGTTATGGAGTTATAAGAGTGACAGATCCACCAAATAATAGTTCTGCCTTTACCATATGATTGTGTTAATTATTATTACGATTAAGCTTGTTTATGCTCTTGTTGAGCTACTGTTTGTGCTCTTGTCGAGCTATCGTTTTTGCTCTTGCCAAGCTATCGTTTATGCTTTCGTTGAGCCATTCGTTAGCTTTCGTTGAGCCATTCATTTACATTGCTTGTGAAATAATTGTAATCGTTGGCATGTTCATTTTCATTGTTGAGCTTATTGCCTCGTTACTCTTTTATTAGATTCCTTATTCTTTCTATTCCATAGCTATACTTCTTACTAAATCAGTGGACTTATTTAATCATTCTACCATGTGTAGGTGAATAAGTTGAAAGCTTGTTGGATGTAATTATGAGATTATGGTTTGTGTTTTCGTTTATTGTAAATGATAGAGATGTACGAGTACTGTTTAGAGTTTATGTTCGTCTTGTGATTACTAGATATCCTACTGGATGGCTTGTAGCCACTAGAACCATAGTATGTGGAGAATTTCTGTAAATACGGCTTGTTTAGCTTGATGTTGTAACAATATAGCTCCCATTATGTATGATGTTAACGTTGAGGCTTATGTATAAAGGTGTATTGTGGAGTTTACTTAGTATATTGCCCTATGTTATATGATTATTGTTCCGATAGAAGTCCGCTTGCCCACAGGTGCCGTCCCTGGATCCCAGGGCGCTACATTAAGAGATTTTAAAGAGTTAGAAAATGCAAATCTAAGTGTATCACGTTGGTTTTGGTAGGTGTTGAATATCATTTGGAGCAACCACATCTTGATAAGTTTAACGCCTTGAGAAAACCTTAAGGACTAGGGTAAGAATTATGGAATTCTTGCTTTCTTTCCTTAATCATGTTATCATCCTCATGATTTGTATGATGTTTCAATTATTGAGCTTAAGAAATCATAATCTTATTGGCAATCTTGCTTGCTATGAGCTATTGGTTGATATTCTTGAGTTTGCTTGTTCTTTTGGATCATGAACTTGTATTTGGGGGATATGAGAGAATTGTTGGATCAATTGCAACTTATTTGTTTAAAAAAAAAAAAAAAATTGGATTGAACTTTGAAGTTGAACAGAGCTTCTCGGGTAGCTTTTGTCCAGCACAATCCGTCATTTCTGAATCTTGGAAACTTGACTTTCCTTCGTCCAAATAGCCCATATGATATACTGTTGGAAACCTCTTGAAGTGTAGATGCTTTTAGGATCTAAAATCACCTAAAAAAGAGGAGGAAAATGATTGAAAACACCATTGGAATGTAGGTTGCCACTACTCTTAAAAGAACCTTTCTTTCCGTTTGCCTTTCAATCCCTTTTAGGTTCTTGAATTTGACGAGCTAGTGTCCACTAAAAACTTGCTTTAGTAACAAATCAACTCTTTGATTTTTTACTTAAATCTTGATTACAAGCAACAAATCAACTCCTTGATTTTTAGTTAAATCTTGGTTTTGAGTAACAAATCAACTCCTTGATTTTTACTCAAAACTTGCTTATGATGATCATTATGAGAAAACAGGTTTGGAGGTCATCATTTTCCATTACATGAACATTTCACTCAACTCTCGGTGATCACATCGGGCAACTTATCAAATGGGGCTCAAATATAGATAGAAATCCTTTCAAGTTTTAAAAAATAAGTTAATCATGATTTTGGATTCAGTTTAGTTAATGAGCTTCCAAATCGAACAAAGTAAGTGAGCTTAAGACTATATTCGATTTCAAAAAATTCAATAACTATGTAGAAGAAAAAATGAGCATCTATGTAATCACTATTTGTGAACATTATTATTGTTTTCAATCATGACTTACTTCCCATTATTTATTCAAATTTTATGCGCTCACATAAAATCAAAAAATCTAATTTCCTAGTGATTAAGGTGTAAAGGCATTACTCATGGACCCACGATTTGTAAAACATCTATTAATAATCCAAGATAGGTAACCTTTACCAATTACATCAACTATGCAAACTTTACTACATTTTGCCTCATTTTTTGTATAGACTGGCGACTTGTGCAATATCTATACTACTAGACGTTAAGTTATTAACCTACCAATCTTAATTTAGCAATAATCCAATTATGGACATTCTATGAGATAATGCCACAGTCAAATTATTATCAAATTCTTGTACTAATACTAAGGAAGCGATGGTTATCAAACATGTGTTCCACAACTCGTGAGATAACACATATTTGATATTGGCATTCCATATTACATTTCCAGTGGTAGAAGATATGGATAACTAAATCTCATTTAATTTGACCCATTATATTTGACTTCATTTTTAAACTTTCTAAGTGAGGGATTTGGATATTTGTAAGACATTATCACATTTGATTATTTTATTTAGGTTATCTGTCTTGAGCATGGATTATATATACCAAAAGGAAATAAACATAAGTATGCCGAAAAGTAAACTTGGCATGCCACTGAAGGGGATGATCATGAGCCATGAACCACATAATGCCCTTAAAGCAATTCGTGCATTATTTAGTTGAATTTAGGCGAGTAATTAAAGAATAGATCATATCCATCACATATGTATCCATGCATACATGAGTTTCAATTCTTAAACTCCTTCATCTTTCTTAAACTCCGTGCCATGGCTTCCAAAGTAAAAGAGAAAAAGAAGACCTCTCCAATCCTAGTGAACTACTCTCATTGTAAGATTGAAAATGAGGTATGAAGCTCCATTGATTTACCTATCCAAATATTAATTAAATTGAATCAAATAAAACTATTTTATTAAAGCTTATGATCATCCTAACGTACATTCAGAAACATATATTCATCAATTAAAATTTACCAAGTGGATTTAAGAACTGATCTTCATTTGATTATTTAAATATTCAACAATTCAATATATGTATCCAATACATTAGTTGAATTTAATAAACTTAGAAAATGTATATCTAACTTTGGATTTGGAATATTAAGCATGATTACCACAACATATTCCCCAAAATACATGGAAAGAAATGTATAACAATTATATGCTGAAATTGGACTGAATCAACACAACACAACACAACATGATCCGGCATCACTAGACAGCATGGCCACATGGCAGTGGCTTGTGAATAGTAACAATGGCTGTGAATAATAACAATAAGCGTCAGGTGATGTTGTTGCGTCATTCGAATGATCCAATTTTGGTTCAATTTGATTTTAAATCTTCAAATCAAGTTCTAAACACTTTAAAACATTGAAAAAACATGCTCAATATTCCAAAAATAAAATCAAATCAAATATTTAAAAATATGCAGAAACTAAACATAAATTCAATCTAATTAAATCATCAACACCAAATCACAATTTAACATATCGTGAATCTAATCCATAAATTATCAAGCCGTGAAATAAATTTTTATGATCTCAATCCATTAATTGAATCAAGACTATCAAACTAAATATCAATCCATTAGATAAATCAATATTCCACACAAAATTCAAAGACTATGGAGTAAGATGATTCAGATAGCACTTGAACGTGGTGAAGAGATGATATCAAAAGAGTAGACAAAGATGTGAAGGAAATAAAAATTCAACAATTGGATAATAAATTTCCATCACAAGAGGAGATTATCCTAAGATTGAACTTATGCCAAGCAGAATTTGGATTTAGAGATAAAGATATACCTCAAAACCTTGATAATCAGAGTGATTCAACTCCTTGAATCTTCACCTCTAAAGTTTTCAGTCTTTCTCCACAAAATTATGATCCAGAAATATTTCTTCAACTTGACTTCTTGAATCTTGAAACTCTTTAGTTGAATGCTTCAAGATGTGGCAGAAATCTTCAATAAGAATTAACTTATTGATCTTTTTTGCTATGATTGAACACCTTTAATCAAGTTGCAACTTGGTTCTATGTTCAACAGTTGATGGGATCTCCAAAGGTGATCACACACATCTTAATGTTTTACCCAAGAAAAGATTCAAAGTTAGATTGAAAGTTTTCATGGAAAAGAGTTGGAGAAGATGAGAAAAGTAACTCTAGAATTTGAAGGTAAGGGGTGACCAATTATAAGATATAAATGCAATGGAAACCATAAATAAAATATTTCATTCATCACATAAATGAAAGATCATCTCTTAGGATCCACTTAGGACCTTAAAAATTTGAGCAAAGGTGAGAAAACATTACCCTGAGGTCATGACCAAACACTTTGTGCAAGGGATAAAAATTGTTCCTCGATTTTGTTCCAAGCCAATGGATGATCTAAACTCCAATTAGCTTGATCTTCAAACCTCAAGCTTCACCAAGCTTGTGTCTTCAATTTTCAACTGTAAATCCACTCCAAGTAGAATCTCAAATGGTGATTCTTCTAAGGATATCTATACACCAATAATGTAACCAATCTTATATGGAGATGACTAAAAAAAAAAAAAAAAAAAACTCCTAGATGGACTTCTTGAAGATATGAAGAAGATGGAGAGCTGTGATAGGGATATAACCAATTCAAATGAGAGGAAAAATTAAATTAAAATTATGTGTGCATTAGAGAAAAGTGGTGGCCATTTAGGGGGTATTTGTAACCTCTTGTGTTCCTCATGTCACTTGTCAAATTGTGGTGGATTTTTCTCGATCTACCATACCATCTATGCTCTTGTTCCAATCCTATTGGCTAGAGCATGGCTACCTAAGCAAATGCACTTGAAAATTGTTAAGTTTTTATTGTAATCTCATTAACAATGTAGGTTAATCCCACACGGTGGCGAAACCTTACCACACAAACAAATTTTTAGTTATACCAAACAAACACATACAAAAACGAAATATAAATTTATTATCACACACTATTTTGGAAAGCTGAGGAAAAATGAAAGTCCAATCCTAAAGAGATGAATATAGATCCAAAATGCTTGTCTAAAATGTAACAACCCGAAAAATTTTCCAAATATATTTTTAAAAAATTCTCATTTTCAAAACGTGAAATTTCTTCACAATTACAAATGATTTCTTTCACAACTATTCAAATTTCCCAATGATAAAAAATATATCATTTTACGAATCAAAAATTTTATTTCGATAAAACTCGTCCACCCAAAAATTTAGCCAAATGAGCTCAATTTTATTTAATATCTAGCCATATCTATATACATATATCTATATGTAGAAGAAAATTTAAGAAAGATTTTAGAAGACCAAAATCTCTCAAAATCTTGGATTTGCTACCTAACAATACATATATATTTATATATATGCATATATATAATGAATATCTAGCAAAATCTTTATAATATCTAATGAATATCCAACAAAATCTTTATAATATCTAATAATATCTAAAGAGGATTTGAAGAGATTTTTTTTTAGATGTCAATTTCCTACCCAAGCTTTGAACTTGATGAATTACAAATTCATCCCTAAATTTTATCTATAAATAAGTGTGTGTAGATGAAGTAAAGTACTTTCTCATTGCAAGAACTAAGTCTTGCTTTTTCTCTTCTACTTCATCTCCTCACTTCTTCCTTTAATACACTCACACATATATATAAATATCCTCCTTTTATATCATTTCTCATCTAAATCATTCCAAAGCATTAAAGAAATTGAAAGGGGGAAAAGTAAGGGAAAATACTCTCCCATAAGAATTCTTCCTTGGTAAGCTTAGTGCTAAATTTATAAGATTTACATGGATTTTGAGATGAAAATTAATTTTTTTAAATGATTTGTAGGTAATTTCACTTCAGGCTAGTAGAGATCCTTGAACTACCTTTGGAAGTTAAAACTTAAGGACAAGAGGTAAGGGATATAACTCTAACCATTGCTTGAACTTCCTACCATGTTTACTCCATGATATCTGTTATCATTAATGAAAATGTTGAGACTTGGATTATTTGAACCTCTTGTTGGAAACCTTGATACCATGTTCTTGAATGATAATGAATGATGGACTATTGGACATATAAAAATTCTAATGACATCTACATTCTTTGATTTAAGACTTTAAGGTATTAATAAAAAGAGGTTAATGGACAAACCATCATAAAACCTTAATCTTGGACAAAAGTGGGTTATCTTAAAATCATTTTTTCCAAAATTTTGTAACATATTTTACACCTAAAAAATAGGTCAAAATTCTACTGGAATTTTGGTGAAAAAAAAATTACTGTTTGGCACTGTTTGAGCGCTTGAGCGCCCATTCCAATAGCCATTTCAGCTACTAGGCACTCAAGCACCCATTTCTGTAGCCATTTTGAATCATTTTCAATGTCTTTTAGCTATTTTTAGTCCACATATTATCTCCTTTAAATGTTTTGATATTGAAAATGATTTTTCTTATGTCCGATAATTCGATCTAAACATTTGTCCAATGTTCAAAGTACTTATTTGTTGATCCAATGAGAACTTCAATGATATTTCCAATGTTCAAATATCCATTTGTTAATCCAATGAAAGTTTCATTATTATATCCGATATGTTCAAAGTAGTCGTTTCATAATCCAATGATCGTTTCATTGTTACGTCCGAATTTTTTAAACCTAATGCATGTATGTTAGGTCTCGGGAAGACTGGGCGATAATGATCGTCGATTTTAACCTTGGAGTTTCTCGAATGTTGGGTAATTCTAAAGAGCCAAGAGGTAGGTTTTTGAGGGATTACTCTTAGGCTCATGGTCGATTGCGCTACGGCATCTGTGCCTATTAATATCCTTTTGAGTAACTACTCAGAGGTAGTTTTAATGTTCTCATGAGTGGCTACTCAGGGGTGGTTTGGAGGAATAAGGAGAAAAATTGATTTTGGAGAGATAAAGGTGACAGACCCACAAAAAACTAGGCTAGTCATATTTATTTCGATATTCGTATTCATTATTAAAGGAAAATTGAGCTTACAAATTGTTTCATGATATTGAATATATTTTTACGAATATCGAATTATAATTATTGAGCCTTTGTGCTAAATGATTGATTATGAAATCATAATATCAATTATTCTTTGTCTAATCCATATTGATGTCTTGAGTTCCTTCAACGTAATTGATTGAGCTACCCCTTTTCATGATCATGGTTATAATCTTTGCTGAGTCAGTAGACTCACCTCTTTAATTCTACAATTTATTGGAAATTAATTTCAGGAATTTCATGACAAGTTTGAAGACTTGAGAACAATATTATTTTGTATTGATGATAATGTAACAGTGTTAGGTGGGGTTTTATAACTTGTGCTGAGACTTGGAGATGTATTTGTTCAATATGACATTGTATTGGAGATTTGGTGTTAAATTAATGTATTATTAAAGGTTTTAGTTTAGTAACCTTACCCACAGGTAATGTTTCCGACCTAGGGGTGGATGCCCTAGGATTCGAGGCGTTACATAAAAAAAATAAAAAATTACAAATATTTTTTACCATTATATGTATCATCTCTAATTGACATAATTTGTCATTACATAACAAAAAAAAAAATAAAAAAGTACAAATATTTTTTCCCGTTATATGTATCATCTCTAATTGACATAATTTGTCATTCCCGCTTTTTTGAAATATATTGTTAACTAAACAACTCAAACAAATCCACATACCTAAAAAAATAGCAGCAATTTATCATATCTGAAGACAAACAAAAATACACATACTTAATCAATTAACCACTCGCAAACTCTTGATATGTAGGGATCCTATTGTTTCTACATATAATCAAAATGGCAAGTAAAGAATTAACCCACCAATTAATCAAATCTTTGAAACTATACATGAAAAAAAAAAAGCTACATAATTGTCATAAAATATGCATTGTTTTAAAAATATTTAGTAAAATTAAAAACACAAATGTGAAAAGCATGGAAACTCATCAAAATTACAGTTGCAAAATAGTTGCTTAGTCCACAAGCACGAAAGTGTAGAAAGTAAATTGAAAAAGAAAAATAAAAAAAGCCACCAACCCAATAGAAAATCGGACCCCTTGAATAATGTAATTTATATTTATTTTTTATTTAAAAATCAACTCATTTCAAAGATAGAAAATATAATTGGTAGCTTTTGGTGGGTTAATTTACTTCATAGTTAAAAATTAAAATAATCTATGCTTAAAAAAAAATAATAATGATAAAATCTTCAAATAAAATAAATATTTACTTAATATAAAAAATTGTAGAAAGCATATTCAATTGATATTTCCTTTACATTATTTTAACATTTCATAAAGTAGCTATTGAAGGAAAAACAAATGGCCTATGTTTTCAGCTGCATTTTTAGTAATTCTAAGTTAAAAAACGTTCAAGATAAAAGCTCTTTTACACATTGTTTATCTAAAACTGATTAAAAAAAATCTTTACGTAACATGCAAAATAAAATTTACACATTTTTCAAACCATGTTACTATAATATCTCAGTAAAAATAATGGAGTAATGAAATAAATAATTTGAGGAACACGATTATGCTATTTTAAAGTAGGAATCATCAAATAATTTCATGAATCCATAAAATATCAATATTTGTAGTCGCTAATTTGGGATCCTATGCGGTATAGGAGAAGACTGAGAGGGCCTCAACTAATGGGAAGGAATTCCTGCTGGCCACCGGCATTTCTCAATTCTTTTTAAATTAAATTAGATGAAACATAATAGAAAAAATAAAAATATTAAAAATTAATGAGAGAGTGCACATGAAGCTTAAAAACTTGTTCCCAAATTATATCATTGTTTTAATAATATTTTCAGCAAACATTTAAATATGGACCTGAAAAAGCATAGAAACTTACAATATTATGACTACGAAACAATTCCTCAATCTACAAGTATCAAAACTAGGAATAGAAAATGAAAAATAGAAATAGAAAACAATTCACGAGAAAAAGGAAAACTAATTAATATTTTAAATATGCTATTAAGGCCAATACTTTTGCATTAGTATGAGTTTTAAATATAAAACGATGAACATCAAAATTGCTTACAAAATTTTATAAATTGAAAAATTCCACACTAAAATGCCTTGTAAAAGTGAGGAGTTGTGCAAGTACTAGGGGAAAATAACTGGAAGAGGAAAAGGCAGTGGATCGGGATGGTTGAGTAGTGGTTAGAGGTAGTTTTTAGAATTTCAAACAAATGTCCCATGATTGCCAAAAAGCACAACACGTACTATTTGACTAATCTTCATTTCTTTTCTTTTTTTTTTTATATGAACTTGTTTTTTAATTATTAGTTTTTAGAGTAGAGATATTTTGTAAAATAAATATTTATATTGCAAGTCAAAAGGATCGAACCCATGGTATGCACTTAAAAAAGAATTGATTTCTACTTAAACAAATTATTTGGGTCAATGACATATCTCCTATATATATATATATATATGGAAAGCCCAATTAAATTAACAATTAATTTAATTTGGCTCAATCCAAATTAATCACTAATCTAATTAGATTCACTAAGTCCAATTAGTAGATCTAGACCATGTAATTTTTTCGTATTACCCTTAATCCTAACTTTGTTCAATTTAACTATTAAATTGACTTATTTATATTTAATCAAATTAAATATAAAAAGTTTTGTCTCTCAAAAAATTTATGTTTCAAATTTTCATAAAAATTGAACCCTTATTTATTTTTATCTACCTTTATAGATAAAATTTCATATTTCCAAAATGGTTTGATCGTACGTTTAGCTATTGTGTGTGACACTTTAGGTTCATCAATTAACTAGGCATGAGTTCACAATCAATGTGATTTACTTAGAGAATAATTAAGTCATTATTTCATTTGATTAAACTTCTTCAATCGATCACTCATTTTAGATTAATCTCTGTTAATCTTTGAGCACCCAATCTCCATGACTGATTACTAATCACATCCTCTTAGAGCCCTACTAATTAGATGAATTAACTTTTAAAGTGAACCTATTCTGCTTATGATTACCATGCAAACAAGGTCCTTCCATTTTACCATCTCCTAATTTAGATCTAGGGTCAAGAAATTTATTGGCACCCTAATAACCCAAGTAACTATGAATCTATTCTTGATGGTTGATTCATTTATGCTTATTGCTTTTGGAACGTTCTTGTCAAAAAGGTCTTGCAACTTTGCAAAAGGATTTTAATGAATCAAATTATTATAGAAATCATAGGAGATCATTTCACTCTAAGAATGCGTAAATGGATCATTTCTTGGATCTCACAAACCATCATGCTATGAAATACGTAAGCCCAAAATTTGTCCACTATAAATTGCTACGAAATTGGGGTGAAGATCAAAGTTTAAATGTTCTTACACAAGCTTACTATGGATCCTCAAGTCAAATGATTAATTATATGCACTATTATAAGTTTTGAAAATTCTCATTGCCAATATGCCACTAGGTCTACCTTTTGAAATTTTTTAGATTGAGTTTTCATTGAACTCGTTCTTTCAACAAGCATCTGTGAACATTTATTAATGACACTTCATCATTCTCATACGACGTGGAAGAGTCTCCAAAACATTTTAAGTAATACATCGTTGACGCATGTCTATCCGAATTTATGATGTCCTCGTGTCATAAATTTTATGACTGGGACCATAGAGACATGTTTCATGATTGTCTAACCGTTAGTGCCTACCATGTGCCCTAGCCCTATATAATCTAGAGGACTTCATCCAAATACATTCGTAAATAAAAGTAAATAATGCAAGAGATGAAGGTGGCCATTTTACTTTAATATTGATAAAATAAGATTGTATCTAAAAGAGTAGAATACTAACCAAAATTAATTGGCTACGGGGCACTATTTTAACATTCTCCCACTTGCCCTAAAGTCAATTCCCCATAGTCCTGAAGCTCATTTTCTCAAGTTGCCTTTCAATGACCTTTTGTGTTAGGTTTTTACTCAGTGGATCTACTATGTTTTCTTCCAAGGCAATTCTTTCCACTTTGATGTTGCATCTATCAATTATCTCGATAATCAAATGATAGCGTCTCATTATGTGCTTAGATCACTAATAAGATCTTGGCTCTTTCGCTTGTGCAGTGGCTCTGTTGTTGTCACAGTATATAACAACAGAGTTGGCTATGTTAGGCACTACATCTAACTCTTGAATAAAGTTTTTCATCCAAACACCTTTTGCAGCGTCCGTTACTACAATATATTTTGCTTTTGAGGTGGAGTCAGCAACAGTGTTTTGCTTGGAACTTTTCCAACTCACCGCTCCACCATTTAGGCAAAATATATATCTAGGCATGGATTTGTAGTCATCCATATCGAATTAGAAACTTGAATCCGAAGACCCCTTGAGTTTCAATTCACCATCACCGTAGAGCAAGAACAATTCTTTAGCTCTTCTTTGGTACTTTAGAATCATTTTTACGGCAATCTAAAGCTTTTTGCTTGGATAAGCCTAGAAGCGGCTCGTAACACTTCGAGCATGAGCTACCCCAGGTCTCGTACACAACATAGCATATATTTTGCTTCCTAAAGAAGAGGCATAAGGTACTTGTGCCATCTTCTTCTTTACTTTTTTAGTTTGTGAAGCCATAGACTTAGAGAAATAAAGCCCATGTCCTATTGGCATGAATTCTCTCTTGGATTCCATCATTCTAAACCTCGTTAGAATTTTGTCTATGTATGAAGATTGGGAGAGACTTAGCAATCTTTTAGATCTATTTCCGTAGATTTATATTCCTAAAACAAAGTTACTTCTCCCGAATCCTTCATGGAGAATTGAGTAGATAATCATGCTTTAGTACAGTCTAGCGCTCCCTCGTCATTCCTAATGAGAAGAATGTTATTAACATAAAGCACTAACAACTGTACCATATTCCCATTAGTCTTTTGTATACATATGGCTCATACACATTTTTTATGAAGCCAAAACTTTTAACTGTCTCATTAAAATGTATTTTCTGACTACATGATGCTTGTTTTCATCTACAAATGGACCTTTGGAGTATGCAAACTTTTTGAAAAATATGCGGCTATGGCTAGCATGATCCTAATGGATTCAAGCATTGCAACCGGTGAGAAAGTTTCCTCAAAGTTTATACCTGATCTCAGGCATATCTCTTTGCAACTAATGTAGCCTTATAGGTTACAACCTCTTCATTAACTCTCAACTTTCGTTTGAAGATTCATTTGCAACCAACAAGTACAATACGCTCCGATGGATCAACTAAGATCTATACTTTATTGAAGTACATGAAGTCCATTTCAGATTGCATTATTGCTTGCCAATATCCCAAGTCCATGTCTAATATGACTTCCTCGTAGGTTTTGGATCACTATCCGGTTGATTGATTTTATGAAGAAACCCATACATTTTAGATTGCCTTCTTGCCCGATTGAACCCTCTAGAAAGTTGTGTAATTTCCTGATCCTTTGCTTTTATTGGTTGTAGGTTTATTTGATCATCGTGAACTTCATCAAGTTTTATGATCTCTCACTTTCTATCTAATGGAAATTCTTTTGCTAAGAAGATAGTAGTCCCTAGAAACAAACACTTTTTGTCTTGATGGATCATAAAAGCAATAAGCCGAAGACTCTCTTGGATAATCCACAAATTTGCATAAGATAAATTTTGAATCCAACTCATCTCACACTAGTCTTTTAACATAAATTGGAGACCCTTATAACTTTAAGTGAGAGTATGAAGGCCCTTTGCCATACCACATCTCATGTGATGTTTTGGGCACCAACTCTGAAGGTGCTATGTTAAACAACTTCACCACCATAGTGAGGTCATAACCTCAAAATGAAAGAAGAAGATATGTGAAACTCTTCATAGACTGCACCATGTCCAACAAGATACGACTTCTACGTTCTGCTACATCGTTAAGTTGTGATGTGGCCGAAGAAGCCCACTTTTAGAGAATCTCATTCTCTTCTAGATAACTGAGGAACTCATCACTTAAGTATTCTCCCCCTTGATCAGATCGAAGAGTTTTAATACCAAGTTCAAGTTATTTCTCCACTTTATTCTTATACTCTTTGAACTTTTCAAAAACTTCGAATTTGTTTTTCATGAGATAAACTCTTCCGAAACGAGTATAATCATTGACAAATGTAATAAAGTAGGAAAAATCTCTTGTTGCACCAACTCTTAGTTGCTCGCATACATCCGAGTGAATTAATTCTGACAAATTTGTGGCACGCTTTGGATGTCTAACAAAAGATGACTTGGTCATTTTTCCCTTTAAACAAGATTCACAAGCTGGTAACTCTTCACTATCACTTATATAGAATGAACCCGATGCAATCAACTTGTTCATCCTATTTCTCGAAATGTGTCCAAATCTTGCATACTAAGGTATGCTAGATTTTGGTTATCTAATTTTCTTTTATTACTTTGCTGAATTTCTAGTAATGTGAAATTGGAATGTAGGGTGTAAAGTCCATTTGATAATGTACCGAATGCAATTAAAGGACTTCCTTTCATAACCATGCATTTCCCATTTTTGAAAGAAAATTCATAATTTTTATTATCTAAAACTGCAATAGAAATGATGTTCTTTAACAGTCGGCACATAGAGACAATTTCTTAAGATCAATTTCTTATTAGTTATCACCACTAACTAAAGTAACTACACTCAAGACTTCGGTCACAACCTTTGCTCTATTGCCCCTGCATATAATTATTCCATGTTTACTTAGTTTTCTCTTTTTCTCCATCCCCTACAATGAATTGCTTAGGTGAGAATCATATGTTGTATCAAATACCTAAGAATTATTATTAACCAAGAGGTTAACTTCAACAAATATATACCATTCTTAATGGAGGTAAGGTACTTCTTGCAATTCCTCTTCTCATGCCCAATTTCTCCATAATCAAAGCATTTATTCTCCTTTCGATTGGCCTTTTTCTTCTTGACTCCTCCCATTGCTTTAGGTGCTTGGTTTACCTTAGAAGAAGATTCCTTTTTCTTCTTTTCCACTTTGCTCTTTCGAGCCTTTGGGGCAAAAGCAAGCATTACGGGCTTTTCTTTCTTCATCGTTGCCTCACCAGTGACCAACTTATTAAAAGCTCATTAATAGTCACCTCAAATAAGCATCCACCCTTCGGTCAAGAAATTGCCGAGAGAGGGAGTTTCTAAAACAAAGATCTCAAAATATATCACGACAAAATACTGTGCAACCTAAGATCATATTCATTACTCATTTTCAAGCATCATAATTCCAATATTACAAAAGGCTCTAAACTTACAAAGAAATAACTTTACCAAGGAATAAAACAAGTCCATAGCAAAAGTAACTCAAGAAAGCTAATAACCAAAGCGACCTCCAAGTCCTTGCCACAATTTCCAAACTCAATTACATACACATGATGAATTAAACAGTAAGTCCAAATGACTTAGTAAGAGACTATGGTTAAGGTAAGAAGATTAGGGCAAAGAAATATAAAGGTTAAGAGATAAGTCAAGAAATGATGATGATAGAGTCTAAAAAGTTTAGTAAGTAATACAGTAACAAATCCAATTTTGATATGGTTAGGGCACAATATTCAAGGCTGCGGAATGTAAAAGATGAGAGATGAGACAAGAAACGATTAGATAAAAGCAAGGAATCTATCCGATAACATAATAAAACCAATAACAATATGGCTGAACGATTGATTTGATAGATCCATTGCCCTTGTCACTCCCAAACATATATGTATATATGTATTAAATCAAATCAAAACCCTTAGCCCTCCAGTTCCTCTCTCAAGCGGCTGCTTTGAGGGGAATAAACACATTTATCAAAAAAGCATGGTCGACTGCGTGCCACGGACTAGTCCCCTGGAAGCACCTACTTCCTGGCAATTGTGAAACTGTCCAACAAACGAAAAACCCTGTAGGAGACAAATTGACGGTCCAATATTGCTGGGTCATCTCTCCAGTGGCTACCGGACTCAATAATATATACAAGCATTCATGGTTTATGGAATAATATAACATTATCAATCTATCTAATCCAAACAACATTCGTTACAAATCATATATCGAACTCATAAACCATCAAATCAAGCTCGATACAATGTATAAGGATGAACCATAAGTAAAAGAGGGCCAAAAAAAGGTCAAGAACACAAGGAAGAGCTAACATAGCAATATCAATCAGTTCACTTAAATGTTATTCGATTTAAACCAAATATCAGACAATCATTCGATTCATGGATATTTAAAACATCATATCAAGCTCAAAACATCATTTAGGAGTGAATCATGTACGAAACAAGGCAAAAAAAGCTCAAAACTCAAGGGAAGAGATACTGGGTTGGGCGCTACAGAACCCAACAACTGTTTAGCTATTGACTTGGACGTTGCCACATCCAAAAACGGGCACAGACGCGCTATTATTATTATTATTATTATTATTATTATTATTATTAAGTCCAAAATGTCCAAGATTTCCTCAAAACATCAAGATGTTGGTAAAGGTGCTCCACAAAGTGCCAAGGAATCATCATCAGGACCATATGCCAAAGCTAAAGGTAGGGATAGCCATAATCATCTTACTTGAAGTCTTACATATCATGATTATGGTTCCAATTAATTTCCTCATCAGCTAATAACTAATTCATACATAATCTGATATTCATAATTCGTTCAAATAAACATACTTATATCCAACAATAAAGAAAAATATTGCTATCTTTCAGATCAACCTTTAGAAATTGCTAACTCAATCATTGATCATTCTATTTTCCATTCTCTTTTATTTAATCCATCTCATTTAGACAATCACTTGTTATATCTACAATTCAAATCTAAATAATAATCAATTTCCTGATGCACTCAGTCAATCTGTTATCATCAAGATTTCATAAAAAATATACTAAAATTAAGACCTAAAGATCAGATTTGGTATAAGAACATAATTCATAAAGTTTAACACTTAAAATTTATAATCTTATTTTCGGATGGTCAAATTTACAAAATTTTTTTGAATATATTCTAATAAGTTTAACAGTGCATTCTACCTTTGATGAGCTTTCTAACGGTGGCTTCCGATCAATGATCAAATGGTCAAATCTTCATCTGTAATGCCCCGAACATCCGTCCCCAGGCCGAGACATTGTCAGGAAAGGAGTTTGTATAACTAAAACCTCAAAATATAACGCAACAGAATACTAAACAACCCTTGATCAATTACATTTCTCATACTCAAGAGACGTAGTCCCAATTTTATATAAGATTCTGATCTTACAAAACGACACCAAACTAAAAAGTCTACAAATCCATATCTTAAAAACACAAGAAAGTTAGTATCCAAAAATGATCTCCAAATCCTTGCCACACTCAATTCAATCACTATCCAAAAATGTTCTCCAAATCTTTGCCACACTCATTTCAATCACTTACATATGGTAAGTTAAGACATAAGTTCAAATGACTTAGTAAGAGATTAGAAATACAAGGGTAAGGTAAGGAGACAGAAAAATTAAATATGAATCAAATGACAAAAATAGAGTTCAAGGAATGATAATGGTGGAGTTCAAAAAACACAATAATAATCTTAACAAGATCATAAATTTTCAATAACCATTACAATAACAAATTCAATATCAATAAGGCTGAACGAGTTATTTGGTGGATCTATCACCTTTATCACTCCTACATACCAAATCAATCCCTTATTGTAGCGACCCAGACCTAGAACATCCGTCCCTAGGCCGAAATTGCCACCAGTGGAGAGGGCTCAGATAAATAATTCTCAAATTATGATGCAACAGAAATTTTTGTTCATTCCATCATCAAATACATACTCATTACAAGCTTCCAAATTATAATATTCCATAAGGTACCCAACTTTACAACCATAACGTCTTAATACATCATAAGATCATGAGTACGTATAGATACTACTAACTATTACAAGTTTCTTTATCTTAACAAAATGTCTTCAACTGGAACTTTATATTACAATTCCAAATGATTTTCCTCCTCTTGATTACAAAACTATGTCCATTATACATAGACAAAAGTCATTCAAGCAAAATAAAAGTACTCTCAAGTCTCCAAGCTGGGCAAAATCCCAGAAATTATTCACCTACCCATGTTAAAATTTATAAAATAAGTCCGAATGACTTAGTAAGGAGTTATGGCTAGGAATAGAAAAGGGAAAAATTGCAAATTTGGTTCATTATCTATTGCTACTTTTGATTTTGGTCCATTAT
>JACFYI010003614.1:124236-149294 GCA_014898755.1 Handroanthus guayacan | reverse complement strand
ACGTTTATTGGTTGAAGACATGGAACATTAGACATAGTTTAATATTGTCCATCCAACTTACTATTTAACTATATTTAGACTTTTTAAGTGAGGAATTTTTCAAAAAATTTGCATGACCTCATCAAGTTTATTTAATCTTATTTAGATTATCTATCCTAATCATGTATCACCATATATCACAAAGATAATAAGCATAAATAAATAAATAAATAACCTTGCATTATCTTAGGATGGATGATCATTTGCCATTTCTAAATAATACACTTAGAGTTATTAGTGCATTACTTGGGCTTGTTTAGGTGAATACCATGCATATATGGTCATCATGTTTTGAACTCCTTCATCTCCTTCTTGTTTCTTGATTACAATAATCACCGTACATACATGGCTTTCAAGTAATATAAAAAAAGATTTCACTATTCTAATGACTACTCTCATTACAAGATAGAAGGAAGGCATGTAAGTCTCATTTAATTACAAACCCATTCAATCAAATTGACTCAATATAAAACCATTTTATAAGTCTCATGATGATCCCATACAACAATTTAAAATCATACATCCATCACATAAACATATGAAATTAAATTTAACAAGTATTTAACATGTGATCATCTTATGAACACTTAGCAATTAGCAATAAGTGCATTATATGCAACACGAAGATTTGATCAACTTAATCATTGCATAATTTAAATTAAATTTGGACTCCAATCATGATTAAATCATCCTAACAATTTTCAAAAATCACAAATACTTTGGAGATAATTTAAAACACCAATGGAGATTGAAATACAATGAAATTAACATAAAAAATTATACAAAAACAAAAACAAATTAGTGTGTAAAAATTGCTACAGTAGCAGTTTACATTTTTTATTTTTGCTATCTCTCGCTCTATATATATATATATTTGTGTTTTTGATCCAAATCCAATTACACCCAATCTAATACTTGTAATTTGATCTCCAATGAGTTTTAAACAAATTTAAAATCACATAAATCAAATCAATACTTCTTCACTTCGTGTTTTAGAGATGTCATCACCATACGTTTCTTCAGGAGACATAATTGGTGATGATACAAGCACGGAGAAAAAGGTTATTAGCATATCTCTCAGTTTCCTTGCTCTATGACATATATAATAAATCCATTAGAATATCCCCAACATCAATGGCCCTCGTCCCTTGCCGCAAGTCACTTCCAAATATATGAACCCAACTATTGTACAACAGAAATGGTCATTTTCGCATCTTTGAAGACTCATGATGCACATACATCAATTATGAAGACATTATTACAATAAGGTATTTGCATATTCATTCCATCGAAAGTAGATACAAGGAAATGAAGACAATGCAGAGCAATATGAATATGAAGAAGGTTAGTGTATCCGTTTTGTATACCTTTAAGTACTCTATCCAAATGGATTCTAAATTAGCTACTATCATGTGTGTGGTTGGATCAATGCTTGCTTCAGCATTGCCACTTGATCCTAGAATGCCTAATGAAGACAATGCAGAGCAACATGAATATGAAGAAGGTTAGTGTATCCGTTTTGTATACCTTTATGTACTCTATCCAAATGGATTCTAAATTAGCTACTATCATGTGTATGGTTGGATCAATGCTTGCTTCAGCATTGCCACTTGATCTTAGAATGCCTAGTATGTGAGCATAATCTTTTTTCCATACCTAAAGTTTCGACTTAATGTGCTTTACGAGGATCCCGCCCTCGGGAAATTTCTTTGTCATTATTTTCTCCAGTTGAACCATATATCCACCTTTGAATGAGCCATCACACTTCCCTCCAATCACACAAAGGTAATTAAGTGCTTCAATAAGCTCACTCTCCTCTTGTGGGGTCCAAAAACGTCTTGAGCCTTTCTCTGGGTTCCTCTTGGACTTTTTTGTCACATCAGTACTACGAGATCAGCATACAACGTGGTCCAATATCCTACTCCATAACGATGTTGAAGGATGAAAAACAAAGAAAAAAGACAACATACAACAATCAATATGACAAAAATAAGAATTCAATAAAATAAACAATGTTGACAACATTTAGAATAAAGTAGTCAAACATTCAACTTACCAACAAAACAAAAGTACCAATAGTTTAGGGTGGCACAACCATCAAATAAACATTCAAAAAACAACCATAGATTATATCCAAAATTCTATAATATTTCTACATGAGCAAATTGAACAAGTATAGAACAATATGAATAACAAATCTGTCTAAATAGAAGGAAACTAATTGCATGCGAAGTTGCCAAATCAAGATGAGAAATTAAAAACCCCTCCATACACAATACATATTGTCAGCTAAGTTATCCCTCCAATTGTTCGATGCACTCGAGGTTTCAATGCTCTCAATTAATTGAACGTCATAATTATCATCTCTTAAATTGCTATTCAAATCACTATCTTCAAGAGGATCATGTGACATAAAGCTATGGATAAAATTGTATAGTCATGAACATGCAAAGATGATCAAGTTTTGCATCTTTATTGAGTAAAAAGATGGCGATCTTAATACCCCATTTTCCTTTTAGAATGCTAAATGCTCTCACAATCACATTTCACGCCTTCGAGTGCTTCATATTGAAATACTCCTTAATATTTTGAGGTAAAGATGGTCCACTGTGCCAATCTTGGAGATGATATCTTGTTTTGCGATATGGGGGTAAAAGACCTTCACAATTCATATATCCAGCATTGCAGAGATAGTAATTTCCTAGAACAAGAAAGCACATCACTGTAAGGAATAACGGAGTAAAGTGGGACTGGGAGCATAAAGGATTGAAGTAATAGCTATATTAGAGTGATACATATAAGAAAATACCTGAAGGTACTTGTAGACCGTGCAGCCTATTCAAAGAATCATGCAGAACATGACTGTCCGCTGCTGACCCTTTCTATTTGGCAAGCACATAAACGAAGTTCAAGTTTCTGTTGCACACTCCGATAACATTGACAAATGTAACACTCTTTTGACCTATACTTCATTTGTTCAGGGCAAGGTACCCATAATTCGATAAAAGTGTCATCTAGAGCACCAAGACACCCTTGTGACAATGAACGAGTAGTCATTAAATGAAATCACACAGTGATATTCACACGAACATTACGAGATGATTACAACATGTGCTTTTTATTTATGAAACATACCTTAAAATATTTCCAAGTTTCACTTGTGCAATTGTCACCGATCGACTTAGCCTAAACAAGTAGAAGCCCACTGATGTTAATTATAGCCTTTAGAGTCTGCGAAAATGATTTACTAATAGTTTGGCCTAATCATTTAACATTGTGTTTTTACTATCTTATTTTTGGTACTATAGGCGAGTATTAAAAGGAAGGAAGCCACTTTCTCCGATGTAGATACATATCGCTTGTTATGTAGCGCACCAATGTTCTCAAGTGTGTAATAAAGCCTAAAGAATGAATCTCTGTCCATGTAGGTTATTAATGTAATCCTGATTATTGCCTTCTATCATTTCCCGCAAGTGTTTAATTTGATCCAACGATTTTGAGATTACATTCCTTTTTCTAGGATACTAATTCATCTACGATGCCCCTTCCCAACCCATAAAAGATAAGCAATGTAAAGCAAACAAAAATAGACTGTGTTATGAAACATTACTGCATGAATGAGTAAATACGGATATTTGTCATCCAATCCATCAATGTTTGTTGTTGATCGAAACTAGGAGACAATTTTGCTCAGAATCTTACATGAACATTGTCAAGGTGGGGATAACAACATGATTAAACTTTGTAGATGAATGTATGTTTTCGAAAAGAGGAAAAAAAGATGACAGCAAAGTTATTTTCAGTTAAGTGTGGTTATGCATCATTAGAAAAAGGGGCCTAGAATATAGGGATAAGGAGAATAATAAATCAACTACTGGAATCATAAATGAATAAGGCAAAGCAGAAAAATAGTTTCAAAATTGAAAGTATAGAAAATCATTGCACATGTTGGTGCTTGCAATTTTCAACAATACTGAAATCATAAAACTAGGACAAAGAACCCGTGACATTACATGAAGTGCATAGAAACAAGATGTGAAAGAGGAGTGGGGAATGCAATTACCCATATATCAATGAGGAGAGTTGCTATATGCCCTTGTACAATTATACATAAATCAAAATTGAAATCATTACAACGAGGAGAAAAAGCAAATGAAATTACATAAACAACACTGAAAGAGTAAGTGAAACAAAGGCTAGGGATGCAATTACCCATATGATCAATAAACTAATTTCCTATTTGCATTATACTATTACTAGACATATTAAACTTAAATAATAATTGGAAGTTGAAGAATTACATAAAATTGCAAAAAACATGTGCATCATTTTGCAATTAGTCCAACATAAAGCCCCATACCCAAAAACTGGTGTAATTTTGGTCCAACTATGGCAACTGCTAAGTGCCTAAGTGGGGAAAAAATTATTTAACACTCAACTTATACAGAGTTCATAGTAAGCAATAAAAATTAAAACAAGAAACCAAATTAAACAAATGGATGCTTAATTTCGAACATAAAATCTTTGAGAAAGGAGAATCCATCAAGCTTAAGTATTAGTAGAGTCTTACGGGAGAAGACATTAACTAGAAAACTATTATCTCAGTGCAATGAAAATAGACATTTCTAAGGAAAGAATGGTTAAATTAAAAAAAAAGGTTGGAATTGTATGAGAGATCTTGATAAGAAAACTCTTCTACATATGAGTTTACCAGAATTCATGATCCTTGCCCAGCTAAGTAAGAGATAGTTGAACTAGTCGACTAATTCAAATGACATCTAGAATAATCTTATGTAATGATACCAAATCTAGTCCTTGAGTTAAGTCTGTAATCATGGTTAAAACTTCACTAAGATGAACTTAATTGCAAGACTATAACTTGAGACTCAAAATTCAATTTCATTTTGTGATGGAGATGCTTGAAGCATCATGCCATAATATACATTTCAATCAAATATAAACTTGAACCACATTTGGAAGTAATTTTAATTGATCATAAAACAATAAATGCTTGATAAATCCCCAACCAATTTTATTTACAATATATGCACCATAAATCCACCAAAATGGTTAGTTTTATGTGACTATAATCCATTCCAAAATTAAATTTACCAAAACCAAAATTTATCACATCTCTACATATGTCACTGACATAAACTATTATGTAGTTCAAATCTTTCCTCATTCATCACAATTAGCTTATGTTGCTTCTATTGTCTCTTGTTATGTTTTAACTGATTATTTTCTTTTTCCATTTCTTGCGTTACAACTTAAATTCATTGGTGTATAGTTTTGCTCTTTGTGGGAAAACTTAAAAAATAAAAAAAAGAAAGATGTTGGAGTCATTCATAAATATATTTCAAGTTTTCACCTTTCTGAGCAATCACTATTCTCTGAGAAAGGATCAGAACAAGTTATTGACAGACCAGTATTTTAGGACTTAGCTTGAAACTAAAAAAGACTGAATAAAAGATAAACACATGATTCAACGAACAACAATAACATAACACAACTGATGCCCAAAAGAGAGAATCCTAGAGAACAATCCAATTCATTCACTATTGAATCTCCAATATTAACTGACTTATATTGTATATATGAAAAGGTAGCTCAAAATATATTTACGAAGAGAAGAATGAGGTACGGTGATGGAGAGTGCAGGGGAGAGGTGATGAGATCTTCAATTAGGGATTCCTTAAAGTGGATACATCGTTGTAATGATTCCTTTTCAGGAAGTCGATCACAAGAATTGGGTGCTACAAACTTCCGCCAATTTGATCAAGTCCACGGTGGAGATGTAGAAAGGTGGATTATGGCAAAGGTTCGTTCCCTTTTCTAGTAGCTGCATAACTTTTCAACAGAACATGATTTTTCTTTTTCTATTTTGGATAGATGATCGACTATTCTCATCAAGGGGCATAGGTGTAACATTACCAGCTTTAATCAGGGTTCAATTTGTAATTTTCATCTTAATCTCACTTGACTCTTTCTCAATACCTGGGTCTTGGAAGAGATTATAATTGGTTTGATCTCTTCTACAATCGGGCCTTGAGAATTAATGGAGCCAGCTCAATTGATTAATCACCTGCCCATTAAAGTATTTCAATCAATATACTTGGGCCCAATTTATGCTATCAAACACCACTCAACGTCTTCTATTCTAATTCGTGATTTATTATCTATTCTATTGCATGAATGCTTGATAAGTGTATAGCATCTACACTTTGTTTTTTTGTAAAAAAAGATTTAATACATTTGATATGTATTTTAAATATAGATGGTAGGTGAAACACCTTTTTTAAATAAAAGATCATAACTTATCGGACATACTCTAAATGTACATAGTGTAAATGGTATTTTGGTGCATAAATTATATTTTTTAACTTTATGCACAAGTATCTATCGTACTTATAAGCAGCTTGACTTGATTTGAGTTTGGCTCGTATGGTTTCGACCCGCGGAGGAACTGCATCTTCGACTTCTTGCGATTACAATTGAAATAGAGCCACAACCTTGAAAACCCCTGCCAGAGTAACGAATTCTGGTTCGTTCAAAAACCCTCTCCAACCCCTTTCTATAAACAACTATAGCAGGAGTTGCACTAACTATAAAAGATTTTGCTTTTGCATTTCTTTGATTTTTTCGGCTGTGCCTGCAGTGTGTCGAGAAATGGTTGGTAGGAAGCTTGATGAACCCACGGCCTCTCGGAGCCAGGTACCTTTTCCTTTCGGTATTAGCCCATTTTGTGCTTTTTCATCTTCTTTTCCCTTTTTTTTTTTTCATTGTATCCTTCTCGAATTGCTGGAACATATATGGGTTTTACATCAATCTACTGTTAACGAACTTGATATGTTAGTTGCTTGACATTAGAATTACTGCAATGATTATAGAAGGCATTGATTCGCTTAGCTTCAACTGATCCAATCGAGCTCTGCAATGAAGCTAAAGTTGAGCGGTGTAGGGCAACTAGGGATTTGAGAAGCTGTGGACGCTATGTACAAAGGATTCTTATTTCCTGTGGTCATGCCGCTTTATGCGAGGAATGTAGCCAAAGATGTGATGTTTGTCCCATATGTAGAATTGTGTTGCCAAAGGGGGGAAATGAGCTTCCTCTTCGTCTTTACTACGAGTGTATTGAGGCAGGTCTTATCTCCAAGAGGTGTGATGACAGATTGCTGGATAAGGAAGATGGCGAGAATCAACTGATTGCAGATGTTCAAAGGCTTTATTCTTTGTTCGACGTGGCCTTGGAACACAACCTAGTTTCTCTAATTTGCCACTGTATCCTGCACCATCTCATATTTCTTTATGGCGGAAACCATACCATCTCATATTTCTTTATGGTGTAGAAATGCATAGCCTTTATTTTTATTGCAGGACATTTTCATTCTCTTTGGTCGGAGGATCCATCTCAGCCTTTCTTTTCAAAACTATAAAACTTAAAATTATTCTAAGTTTTCCTTTAAAGGTGCTTTTCCGGTCACTCCCAGTTTCATTTCAGCATAATTGTCCTAGAATTAATTTCTTTAAAGGCTTTTCTTGATTCCTTTCATCATAGTTGTGACTTTCTGTGCCTAAGCAGCTACATTGGCGAAGCGTGAGGCTAGTGCTGTTGAGGTGTTCTCAATTGTAACTTGATATTTTGGGAGTTAGGATTAAAAGAATTTTTGTGCTTTTATTACTGTTTATAATTAAACCACATTGTTGGATCTTTTCTGTTCTTCCTTAAAGAAGCATACAGATGTTACAGATGTATGTATGGATGAAAGTGCTGTATCAAGTGATCCAGTCATTGCATTCTTGCTTGATGAAAAGGTGGTCAAAGACTGGTGCAGGCGAACGTTCAAAAGTATCTTGACAGAACTGCAGGGGATATGTATCCTAACATTGGAGCTGACAATTTGTAAACTTTTGACTTAAAACCACACCACCAATTCTGGGCACCTTGACATTCTTAATAGACAGTCTTACTGTACCAGAGATGAAAAGGAAGTTAAGTTTGCTTCTGAAAATTTCTTCAAAGCTAGCTGGGATGTCTGGTATTCTTGAAGTGTTGGAATCATCATTCAGAGGCTCTACTTCAGCAATGCTTCAGGACCTCGATCATCTTCAGGAGTGTATCTTGAAGACAAAACAGGTCAAAACATCAAAGTTCTTGTCATGTTGATTCCATATATTTCTCACTATTATGCTGCAAAAGTATTAATAGCATTTGAGGAGATTTCAGTATATAAATAAAATTCTGAAGTCACTTCAGTAGAAATTTATTTTATATTGCATCTCATATGAGTGAGTTAGGCACTTAGTTCATTATCTCCCTAAATTTGTCAATAGATTTTGAATTGTACCTGACATTGCCTTTCATTAAGTCTGTTACATGTTATATTCGATGCCTGTGTTATTCGTGACTTTTGGAGAAGATGATTGCTGAATTAATCTATTCAGACACATGAATCTTGTGCCCTTATGTTTGGTGTTGGATGTTGGCCCTTCGCCTCTGTTAACCAAATGTCTCTGTCTAACTAAGCTCTTATGTTGAAATTTTCCGTATTTCTACAGCACTCAGAGATCATGGCTTGGTGCATTAGAAATCAGTTTTTGGAGAATGTCAGATCTCGGTATTCTGATATTGAATCGTGGAGGTCATCTATTCGGGAAAGGAAATCGGCAGCCATTAAGAGAGCATGGCCTGATTCGCTGAATCAGACATTGGAGGCTAGTGAACAGAGTGCATCTAGCCTCTTTATTGAAGATGCACTTTCAAATCTAGATGCAGAGCAAGGATATGCTGACAGAGATGAGGGGGAACTAGCAATTTCATCATTGCAGATGGGAGGGGGCAATTCATTTCTTCTGTCCAAGTTACAGGGACTGGCAGGAAGCTACCCCTTTGAAAATCTCCGTGCTGCTGTTGACTTGCTCTTTCTACAAGGAAATTCTGATTTGGTGGTTGCCAAGCAGGCCATTGTATCCTATCTAATTTGGAATGCACTGTGTTTGGATAGTTTTCACTTTTCATACCTGATAGAGATATTTAGGTTGGGATGACAGATGTTTCAGTCATGTTGTTTTACATGTTTACCATTCCTTAACCTTTGGTACAGTTCTTATATTTCCTTTTTGATAGACACTGGACAACGCCTGTTGATGAGTGGAGATACATTGTTGATGACTTCGCTGTTACGTTCAGTATAACCAGGCACTCTTTGCTGGAATCTTTTGTCTTCTATCTTTTGGATGACCACAGTGATGAAGCTTTGAAGGTAGACTATTATCTTAAATTTTGTTGAGATGAAGTAATCTTCTCCGTTTGGATGGGGCAAGCATGTACTGACACCAACTTGATGATCTAGCACTATCACAGATGTTAACGTCATGGTATAAATGTATTGTTCTTTGGTCATCTTGTGTTGCCGGAGATGTTCGAACAATTCTCTGTAATGATTAGCTAGTCTTCCAATGTTCTTTTACATTTCCTGTCTTGTTATTCTCGGTTTTCACTATGCATCTACTGCTGCTTGGAGTCTTGGTTTATTCACATGAATAATCAGCTGATTGTTATAATATCTTCCATGGCCTTGTCGAATTTTACGTTGACCTGTATGTTGCATTGGATCCTAAGTTTGTAGTTTCCTTATATTCCTGTAAGTCCCAGAATAGCAGAGCTTATGATGGGGCCTTCCATGAAAAAACGAGGAGATTGATATGATAAATTTGTATAAAAAGATCAGCGTGGAGTTTATAGATATTATGTAATGAGATCAAGAAGTCTGGGACTGATGGATTGATCATTGACTTCTTCAAGAAACATTTATGTCTTCTGTGTGTTTTCTTAACTTGGTCAGTGTAGTGAGTCCAATTCTTTCCTGAAAACAGTTCGAACGTTTTCTTTGTCAAATATTCATAAGTTCGACTTATGCATCTCTGCCAAAGTAGCTTTTCATTCAATGTAGTATGTTTGTAGCTATCAACACTATAATTCAGTCATGTCATTTGCTGCTTTTGATCTATTTTTGGCTGCACTGATTGTTCTACACAAATTTTTTTGCTAGGAAGCCTCTCGCCTTCTTCCTGAAATTGCAGGCCCAAATATTCATCCTAAGGTTGCACAGACATTGTTAGAGAGACAGAATCCAGATGCAGCTCTTATGGTTTTGAGGTGGTCAGGAAAAGATGGGGGAGCAACATTAGTTTCACTTCGGGAAGCGGTTACTGTTGTTCGGGTTCGGGTGGAGTGTGGACTTCTGACTGAAGCTTTTATGTATCAGAGAATGATTTGCATGAAAGTCAAGGATAAGAAAGTTATGGCTGCTTATGATGAAGTGGAAGAACAGTTTCGTAATTGGCTGCTCTGGTTGGAGGTTCTGGTAACTGAAATTTGTTGTCTTTGTATTAGGAGGAACTTAGTAGATCGGATGATCGAGTTGCCGTGGAACTCTGATGAGGAGAAGCATCTTCACAAATGCTTGTTTGATTTTGCAATGGGTGCTCCTTCATCATCTGTGGGAAGTCTTCTCGTGGTTTTCTATCTACAGGTACTCTTGCTTCATCTAGATTGTGGCTTGCCATTAGTCTAGTTTATCTTATCGGAGTACTTGTTTCTGCAACAGTTGGCAGGCATGCTCATGTGCACACTTATCCCGCTTAAAAAGTAGTTTTATGATAATTTGTTTCTATCCCTATGGCAATCACACTGGAAATGACGGGCTGATGTGAAGCTTTTGTGAGCATTTGTGATGACTAGGCTTTTATTCCCTCCCCTCCCACTCTTTTGTTGGAGTGATGACACCTTTACCATAGCATTTTTATTTAATGGATTCTTGATGTAGATCCGAAGAACCTATGATCAAGTCATATACATGAGGAGGCCTGCTTGGCATAGGACCTAATCTACCACAGGCACTTGAAAAGTTATTCAGGTCTTCAGGAAAATAGTTACTATAGCTCATTGCTAGGTTGTTTTGTAGTCCGCAATGCATAAATTTACATGGCTTGATCCATCAATCTATTATTTCTTTGTTTGACAGATTTAGCTAGAAATTGTTTCTAGTAAGAATTTGAAGGGGTAAAGTGAGTGCTGGTTGGTTTAGTTTCTCCTTAAACTTGTTTACATCCGTAAAGCCATGGGGAGATGGAGAAAGATACAGTATATTGATATGTGAAAATATTTAAGTAGTCTAACATTGTAATACCCGCGCAATGCCCTTACTAACTGTGTTAGCTTGCCTATGATCCGTCATGTAGAAACCTGAATCTTTTAGTTGAGTGACAGAATTATTAGGTGATCTGGGGTTGAGAATCCAACATTACCAATTATAAGAGAAGAGTGGGTTCTTCATATTTAAGGCCCTAATGATCCTTAAAGTGTATGGTACCAATATATGGCGGGAAAGGTAAGGGGAAAGGGCTTTCCTTATTGGAAGGGTACTGCTAACCATCTCTCTTGATTTGTACTGTGGAAGATAAGAAAAGATAACCCATTCTCTTGTTTAGTGATGCAAGAAACATTCAAGGCGAAGGGGATATTCTTATGTAATAAATGTCAAACTCTCCTGCAACTCCCAGTCGGGACGGATGGAGGGTAGTACTTAAGGGGGATGCCCCATCTTCCCTTTCGCCTTTCCTTTAGTCTCTCCATCTTAAAAATTAAAAGAAATTGTGACCCATTTGCCAATCCCTCACATTTGTCAATTGCTCCCCTCCAATGCAGTTCAATCCTCTTCCAAACGGAGACAGTTAGGTTAGGAGCTCTTTTGGAGGTTTGACTAGATTAGGCTTACATTTTCGTAACCCCAATTAAAGTTATTTTCTTACTAATTAGTAAAGCATTTAGTCATTATGATGTAATCAAGACAACACCTAATAATTAGTACTTGTACGTCATTTGATTGGTTTTATTAATTTGTATGATATGGCTATTTATCATTTTGCCCTTATTTTTTATAATTGGGTCATACTACAAGGTTAATTTAGAGGCATATTAGTAAATTTACTTTCAAATCTAAAACATGATTATCATTGAGAGGATTAGGGTGATATATAGTAATGATTTTAGCAGGGGTGGCCCACATATCCCAGGCCAGTCCGTCATAGATTTGGTGCAACCAAATACAAAATAAACTTAGATAATTTGTCTTATCTAGGGTTATCATGGCTAACAAAATGCTCCTAAGTTTACTTAAGTTTGGAAAGCCACCCAAAGAAGTTAGATTTGGTTATAATCCCAGTGAAAGTGTTTAGATGCCTTCAACTTACATGGTTTGTTATATTTGAGGTGGAATTTGTGTTATCTAGTTGATACAGTAACTGGATTTACGCAGTTAAGATTTTTTTGGTAATTAGTTATGTATATGGATCTTCAATTTCCCTAGTTCAGTCTTTATTGCACAATTGACAATCACTTCATACGTTTCATTCTTCCACTGTGGCAGCGTTATCGCTACATTGAAGCATACCAAGTGGACTGTAAGCTTCAGACTCTGGAGGAAGACTTCATTTCAAAAACACGGAATGACGAAATCTCATATAAAATGAGATCAATGATACATTGGAGGCAGAGATTAGTTGTAAGTTTTCTAAAATTTTTCCCTATATACTACTTGACTAGTTTCTTAAAGTCCTATGAATTTATTTATCAAGAAATATTGAATAAATTAATTCCACATCTTCAAAAACTTGGAAAAAAAAAAAAGTTCTAATCTGGTTGCAAGCGGCCTTTTGTGTTGCTGCAAAATATGCTTAACAAACTGATTTGTTGCTCAGGATAACATATAATTGATGATTGAAGTTAATATTTTTGGTTTACGTTTTTGGATACGACAAACTGCTAGTGGCGTCCATTTATGTTGTTTTTAGCGCTTTGCGTATTTCTAACTTTGCTAAAATATTTTTATAGATAACAGGGTTGCAACAGAAGAAGAAATTTATTTTTATTTGGACATCTTCCATCTGTAGCATAATAGAATTATATGAGGCCTTAACTTTTAATGGAGTTTTGACAAAATTATGTGCTGCTTGAAACCCGAATCATGATAAACCAGAGAAAATATATATATATATATATATTAATATAAATTCTGTTGGTGTAAATTTTGGAAAATTCAGTAAATATTATTTGATGGTACCAAGTTTGTCTCACATTGAAAGAGTTGAAGAATTTGAAATAGTTTATAAATTATTCTCTCTGACCCTTCAAATTGTCTATTTAGGACAAAACCCTTATCATAAGAGTCCGCGGATAATACCTCAAAGTAAATAAACCTTTTGTATATGGTTACGAATTTGGCATTATTATATGGTGTCGTCTGTGGGACCTTCATGTATCTTTTTCCAAAGCCCTTCGACTGGAAGGCTTATGATGATATCAAGTTTGTCCCACATTAAAAAGTCGAAGAGTTGGAGATAGTTTATTAGCTATCCCGTCATCTCATAGCTTGTAAGGCACATTTTTATGACAAAACTCTCTACCATGAGTGTCAGTGGGGCAATACCTCGAAGTAGATGAGCTTATCATGTGGTGGTTATGAATTTGGGCGATGTTGTTCGGATACCGGTCAAGGTATCAGATAGTAAAAGGGTAGTCATTGACTTGAGAATTCAGTTGAATTCGATAGAAGGTTTCATTCTCTTAGAATTCTCTGCATGCGAATGAATCATTTTTCCTGATTTATTGTCTTTAAGAGGTATTTATGACACTTAAGTTAAGGATTAGTGGGCTTATGGGCTCGGGGTCCATATTTTATAAGTGTGGCCCAATTCATTAATCACTTATCTTTATTGTTAATTGTATTTAAATTTGATTATTTTGCCATTTTGCCTTTGTACTCTTGATGGGTATAACGGGCTTATCATATATTCCTCTATTCTCGACTGGACCCGAAGAGTCAAAATGAAAATAGAAAGAAACTTGGATTTGTGTCTTGTTCCCGCATTTCTCTTTCCTTTTTCCTTCTACTTCTTCTTCTTCTTTTTTTTTTTTTCCTGTTTTTTCCGTGGAATGTGGTATTGTCTGTTCCAGTAGAGCCAGATACTTTTAGGTGTTCTCAGTCTCCACCTTGTCTAATTCCACACTTAACTTTCGTCTTGCAGAGCCAAAGTGTGGATATGTTGCCGGATGTCCTCCAGCAACAACTGAAGAGTGGAAACTTGCCAGAAGTTGGTAATTCTTCTGGCAACGATTACACTCCACCGGCAAAACCGGATCTTCCAAAAGTACGAGAACCAATTTTGGGCAATTTGCTGTTTAAAGTTTCACAGTTGCAATCGGAGAGCAATGGTTTTGTACATCCCCAGCATTAATCAAAAAGTGGGGGCTTCATCTAAATGTTAACGAGAAATCTTTCTTCTTGTGTTTGCTCATCACCTTCCTTACTGATTGATTCAGGCTACAACAGGAAAAACCATACTGTATGACTAACCTTCGTACTCCTTGAACACTTGCTCGTCTCTGACTTTCGCATATGCGTGATTTGTCTGCAAAGCAAACACTCTTTTAATTGGTTGTAAACACCTTTTTGTCGTGCAGGTGAAAATTGCTCGAGGCTTTGTGGATTTGGATTCAATATTTCCTTATATTCAGTTTAATTATTCGAACACTACTTGTTTGGAAAATTAAATAAAACTCCCATCTTTAGTTCATGTGATGAAAATCGGAGATTGAGCGACATTATAATTAGACCACAAATGAAAATTCAACATATTAATTGAAATAATATAAGAATTTATTTTCCATTAAGCTTTTTGGCTTGCTAAACTTACAACTGGTATTATTGTAACTCTCCTAATCAGGGGAGTGTCTGTGTAATTAGGTCAAATTTGGGGAGAGTTGAGACAATAATATATTTCCCTCGTTCTTAATGCTAGGGTTGTTAATGAATATACGAAAATTTAATTACCGTTCACATCTCGTATTCATTTAGATTAGGTATTATTAGTATTCGTTTAAAGCAAATATTATTTGTATTTGATTAGGAGATATCTGATTGTAAACAGATATGAATATGATAATCACGTGTTCGACCCATTTAGTATTTGCTTTGGATACATATCTGTGTGATATATTTGTTTATATATTTGATTATATCTATTATTCATATGACATAAATAATATTTAAAATATTGCTATATATAAAATATTCCTTTGAACAAATTCACAAATTCACGTATTTTATATATATTAAATAATATATTGAAAAAATTATACATATTATATCATTGGATGTAATATATTTTAACATTTTTTAATGTCTTTTAAATATTATATATAATTAGATTATGGACTTTTAGTCTTTTTATCTTACAAGTTATATTTGTTTGGTCTGACCAAATTGATTAAACTAATCGGATATGGATATTCAAAAAATATATATTTGAATAATGGGTATAAGAAATAACATTTGATACAATTTCAGACACGATTTGAATAATTACAATCGAGTACAAATATTCAAAAAAACATATAACTAAAAACAAATACGAATATATCCGAACTTGTTTAATATTCGCTGGATACGGATACTGATATTATTTTTCAATATCTGTCATAAAAAATTGAATAGGAATACGAGAACAATGTATCCAATCCGTTTAATATTCGTTTACGCCCTTACTTAATGCTATGTTCTGTTTGAGGAATTTGAAAGTAGGAAAAAAAATGTTATGGAAAGGGGAAGGGGAAAAAAAGAAAAGAAATATAAAATTTCAAGTTTGTTTTGTTGTTCAAAGAAACATTAAGGAAAGAAATTATGAAAAGAAAATTCATAATAATCTCTTTTTTTCCTCCTCATTTTATGAGGAAAATGACTTTTCCCAAGAAACTACATTTTTCCTAATTTATGCACTTTTCATTATTTTTGCATTCTTTTATTTGTATTTGAAATTTTTTATGGTACATATAAAATTACAAGACTGAGTTACTTAATTTAAAATTTATTTTTTACTACATATTTTTTATAAATATTAAAATTTAATTTCTTGTCAAACTATATATCTACTTTAAGAATAAAAAGCACTCTTTTTATTAGTGGCTATATCTATGATGTTATTTCATATTTTGATTTTGTTATATAATTATTTATTTGTATAATTAATGAAATATAAAATTATTTATTTTATTACTTTTTATGAAAATATAACAGCACAAACATTTTTCTTCTTGTATTCTTTTTGATTTATCAGGCTTCAAAAGGGGAAAGCATGTACAAAAATCATATATTTATTACGGATTGTACCTGATTCAAAAACTAATTTAGATGAGTCCTTATTTTTTAAAATTACTATTACTTATGGCACATTCAACTTCTGCATTTAGTTTTATAGTGATCACTAAAATTCATTTTATGTTTTATTTTTATATGATGATATATTTATTAATTATGTAATATAATTAATTGAAGTTGTTATAGATAAAAAAAAAAATATTCAAATCACTGGATTGGAACGAAAATTACAAAATATCACTAATGGTTCCTTTTATTTTTTTTTCACTTTAGTTTCTTGTATTTCATTTTTGATTTTATAGTCCCTAAACTAATAAATCAATAGCACTTTTGATCTTTTGGTCAATTTTCCAACTATTTTTTGTCAAAAAAAGGACTTACATCAAGGACACCTACCATTTAAAAGAGGAAACATTTTCATTTAAGTAAGTAAGAAAGAAAAAAAGAAGATATCTGAACAAAGAACCTAACAAACCACTAACATTCTTTGTACTCATGTGAACATCATCTTAAGTAATGTTTCGATCTATTAGTATTTATAAGGTCTCTTGTTTGAATATTTTTTCTTTTTTATTCCTTGCATAAATGATGATTTTGCCCCTTTTACATGACGAGTGATGCTGACACGGGTCCTTCTTCCAACAAAAATTGATTGAAAAATTGATCAAATAATCAAAATGGTATAAATTTTACTAGCTTAGAGCCCTTAATATCAAAAATAAAATACGAGCGACTAAAGTAAGAAAAATAAAAATATTAAGAATCATTAGTGATTTTTACAAAACATATATATATATATATATAAATGAATAAAAAATAAAGAAGAAATAAATCATGCCTAAACAATTGAAAACATTGAGAAACATTTGTGATTTTTACAGACGAAATATATATATAAATAAAAAATAAAAAAGAAAGAAATTATACCTAGACAAACCGAGCCACAGGCTGATAGGCGTACATTAATTTTCGGTTTCCTAACAAGAAATAACATCTTTTGTTTTTTTGAATTCAAGCTCTGAACGAAACAGAGATGGATTCCACTCTCCATCACTCCGGCAGAGGAACCAGCAAATCGAAAAAGAGAACTGCAATTCACTCTAACTACAGAATCCCACTCCTCCTCACCTTCTTCATCATCATCGCTCTCTTCTTCTCAACCAAAACACTCATTTCATCTTCTGTCCTCCCCCTTTCCCGAAATTCAGGACCTCTTCTTCCTCCGCAATGCAAGGGCACCGTCGGTATCTCGGGAGAAAAGTTCCTATGGTACGCGCCCCACAGCGGGTTCAGCAACCAGCTCTCCGAGTTCAAAAACGCTATTCTAATGGCCGCAATTCTGAATCGAACATTGATCGTGCCTCCTGTTCTGGATCACCATGCAGTAGCCCTTGGCAGTTGCCCCAAGTTTAGGGTTTTGGATCCGAATGAGTTGAGATTCAAAGTCTGGAACCACTTTGTTCAGCTTATCCGCGATGGCAGGCAAGTCATCTTTAGGCTGATTTCTATTTTTATTTTCCCTAATTTTATTCGTCTGATTTGTATTTTTCTTCTCAATTAACGAAGCAAATTTCAGTCGTAGAGCCTAACATAGTGTGGAGTGTGTTTAAATCTGGTTTGAAATTACCGCATTGAGCTTCTTCGTGATCGGGGGAAGGCTTAATTTAGGCTAATTTATAATTTCTAGCTGATTATTTAGATCTGATTTTTGTTCATTTACTTCAAATCTTGATGAATCAAACTGCGGGTCTTTAAAATCTGCTTGACTACCATGAGCTGACGTAGTTGAACATAAATTCTGCGTGTCATGCATGTATATGCGAGCTGAGATCTACTACTGCTTCTATGCTTGGTAAAGAATATGAGTTACTCAATTCCTGTTCTTTGCTGACCACAAAATATGGTATGTCATGCGCTCATGCTTTTGATTCCATAATATGTTGTATTCTGGATGTGTTCTCTCTGTTAACACTTAATAAAAATAATTTTATATTTGGTGGTTTTCTGGAAAGGGTTCTTGATTAGTTTATATGATCTCCTATTACTGTTTGGAGGCATATCCATCTTTATGTCAGTTTTGATTAACAAATTCTGGAGGTATACATTTTAGAAGTTAGGTTTCATGTCTAAATTATGTGATATTATTTTGGCTAAAGAGTTTTGCCTAGTGGCTAAGTTGCAGTTACGTCATGTTATTACTATGTGTTCAAATTGCTGTACTTATTGTGGTCCAGTGTGTTCATTTTACCATCCTTATTGTTGGTTGTCCAGAGAAAAAAGATGTATGAGGGAAGTAAAACATATTTTGACATTGGTTGCCAATAGTGTGTCCCACATTTACATAAAGATTGAAGTATTTTGCTTTTCCTGATGGTTGCAGGTACATATCCATTGCTGATATAATTGATCTTTCAGCTCTAGTATCTACTTCAGCTGTCAAATTTATAGATTTCAGAGTTTTTGTGTCAATTTGGTGTGAGGTGAATCTGAACTTGGTTTGCAGTGCAGACTCAAGTATGAATTCGTCTTTGCTTGAAAAGCTAAAAAAATGTGGATCTTTTCTATCTGGATTTGATGGCAATGTGGAATCTTGTTTATTTGCTTCACAAGAAGATTGCAGAACAACAGTGTGGACCTATCAGACAGGTGATAATGGGGTTTTGGATGCATTTCAAGCTGATGATGAACTCAAGAAGAAAAGGAAAATTTCATTCACAAGGAGAAGGAAAGATGTCTATGAGACACTTGGTCCTGGCTCTGTAGCTGGACCATCCAATGTTCTGGCATTTGGGAGCCTTTTTACTGCATTGTATAAGGGGTCTGAATCACATATTGACATCCACAGAGCTCCAAGAGATCAAAGGATACAGTTATTAATTGAGCAGATTGAATTTCTTCCATTTGTGTCAGAAATCTTAAATGCTGGGAAGGAGTTTGCTCTCCAGACAATTAAGGCTCCATTTCTTTGTGCACAGCTCAGGTTATTGGATGGTCAGTTCAAGAACCACTGGAAAGGTACTTTCCTGGGAATGAAGCAAAAGCTAGACTTGTTGAAACAGAAGGTCTCTCTCCCAATTCATGTATTTGTAATGACTGATCTTCTCCAGCTTAATTGGACAGGAAGTTATTTGGGGAATTTGGCCAAAGATTCTGATTCTTTTAAGCTTTTTGTTCTGACAGAGGAAGATGAGTTAGTAGCTAAAATTGCTAAGAAACTTGTAAATTCAGGGCATGCTATGAAGCTTCAATCTGTTTCTAGTAAGTTTGATTGGAGAGAACAGCAATGTAATGCTCTGTCATTTCCTGATATACTCCTATATATAGAACAAACAATATGCAGCTGTGCTTCTCTAGGTTTTGTTGGGACTGCTGGGTCTACCATTGCCGAAAACATAGAATTAATGAGGAAAAGTGGCATATGTTCATAATAGAATTTCACTTTGCTCACCTGTTGATGGTGATATCCTCCAATGGAATATATCTTGCAAGTCAACCTGTTTTTATGCATACTAGCCAACTATACATTGTACGGAGGGAACTAAATGATCAAGTTAGAATTTTGTTGACTCTTTATCTTTGAGGAAACTTCACTATCAGGCTGAGGACATAAGGGATGGGAAATATCTGCACCATAGAGATCTGTTAAGAGCATTTCCTTCATTACAGAATCTCTTAAAAGAGGTTTCATGGTGTTCTCACATGACTGAGAGGTATGCTTTCACTTATGATGACATTGTTTTACCCGATGCCTCCATGACTTCCTCTTTGCATTAGTGCAGCTTCATAACGGTTGTTGTATATTGTAAAGGAAATTAGTGTAGTGACAAGCATGCTGTACTTCAAATATATTCTCGTCTTATCCAAATCTAATGAACAATGATTGTTATACTTTTTGCCTGCCTACTAACACAATTTGGGAACTTGGAAACACGATTACCGTATTATGTCTTAAGAAGACTAGGAAACTTCTAATTCAGAGAGTTCACCATAGCATCAATCCATGTATTTAAGTATGCATTCTCTATGATAATTATCGCAAAGATGGGTTTTCCCTTTGACATTTAACTACTTTAGCTCGAACTCTTTCATTTTGTTGTGACATTAGAAAGCAGTAGTCGTTGCACTACCTAGACAGAGCAATGAGCTGTAAAACAATGATTGTAACTAATCTAGAGAAACAAACCTAATTGGTAATATAATGAAAACTCATCGAAGCTGGTTGTGTGCTTTTACATGTTTGGGACATGAGCTGCTGCTATTCATTAGTAATCAATGGCCAAAATTTTTTTTTTTTTTTTTGGGATTACCTGAGCAAAAAGATGCATAGAAGGTGCAACACAAGATGCTATCTTGAAAATTTTGTCTTTCCTTTATGCATAGTATGTGAATTAATACCTTTCAAATCCATACACTAGTTTCGCCTTTGTAATTTACTATAAAAGTGAATTCTTGCACTCAAACTAACAATGAATTCTGAGAGAAAGTTGTTTGTTGCTGTGAGCTTAAAATCATCCCATTGTGTGGGGTTAATTGATCATAAACACAATACTGTTTCATTTTAAAGATGAGAAGATTACTCATGGATTCAGTGCCATCCTTGTTGTTACCAGATTGATGCCAGATGTGGGGTTTTAATGTAATCCAACTGTATGATCTGAAAAAGAATCTTTGGTGGCGCTGGATTTCAGTTTCGTTTTTCTTTTTCCCCATCTCTGTCGTTTAAGGAGCAGGGTTTTGCGATGAGCAAAGGGAGACACAAGACTTAGATAATTTCAACCAAAGACTTAGCTTCGAGACTTAAATATATGCTTATCTAGAACTGTGGATTCTCTAACTTATGCCTTTTCTTCAATCTTTCTTTTGTTTGTGAATAAGATCAAATGACATTTTAAAAACCTTTTCTGGTTGGTTTTGGGTTGTTTTGTTTTCACAGAGAGATGTTTGGACTGTTCAAGCACAATCACAGAGTTAATCTTTGATGGACCATCCCTCAGGCAGGTTTTGTGAAGTGACCTCAAGTTTCAGTTTGAACTGGGATCAAAAAGCAGTTTCAGTTTGGCTGATGTTACAACGGCAATGGTTCCGTGGAGTGGAACTATGTCAGAAATTAAACATATTTCAGTAATTAATTCGATTCCGAAAATTTTGTTAGACTAGTTTTTTTTCTTCCACGTATAAGCTTAGATCCGTGGGAATGGAGCTTTATATACCTGCAAGGAAACCGTAGGCCTGATCGTTTGTCGGTACTGGTGAGGTATTCTGGTGTCAGCCCTACCTTTTAGGACTTGTTTACTTGGATGATTAAGGAATGATAGATTGAGGGGTGTCTGATAAGGTATTTGCCTCAAATACCACAATTGGACCCATTTGATATTGGAGGTGATTAAAATACTTATGTTGGGTAGAGAAGATTAGTTGGCCAAATTACATGAATTTAATGGCATCTTGATGCATGTTTGATAGGAAAGATTACATGGTATTATATGTCAATTTACTTAAATATCCTTTACTGATTTTGTAATATAATTTTTTAAAATAATTTTCTTTAATTTTACTCTATAATTATTTTTTAAAGAAATTAATATTAGTTTTTATTATTAAATATAATTTATTTTAAAAATATTTTTATATATGTAATTCTCAATATTATTACTGTTGTTGTTATCATTATTATTTTTTCTGGAAGTTAGTTTAGAATTATTTTAATAATTTCAGAAAAGTAATTACATAAGATTATTTAAAAACATAATTGCAAAAAAAAAATTGGAGAAACAAATAAAGAAAACTACAAAAAAAAAAAATTTTAAAAATAATTATAGAAAATAATTTAAATTTAATTAGTATTCTTTAAAATATTAAATTAAAAAACAATTTTCAAAGCATGTTTAAAACAAATTATTTTAATAATTAAAATTAATCTTAAATTTTTTTGGGAGAAAAAAAAAAGAAGAATAAGAAGAAGAAGAGAATATAATGTGAAAGAGGAAATGAGAGTAAAGTAGAAATTGTTTTCTTAATCTCCATTAACTATTTATAATCTTTGGGGTGGAGGTGAGATTATAATCTCACCTAAATGTCAATGGCCCGGCGGGCTTCTAATTTTCTCCGGGTCGGCCTGCACTTGTTAGCTTTGTTATCAAACATGAGATTTGGGAATGTGAGGCATTTTAATTGAGTTTAATCTTGCCTAATTGTTGCTATCAACCACCCCATGAGTACACTAATATATACCATTGTTTACTTCAAATGGCTCAAAACTACAGGCTTTGCCATCCAATCTATGTTGAAATGGGTTAATAGGCTGTTTGTTTAACTGTTTTTATTTTTTGGTTTAGCAAACCAAATTTATAACCATTGTTGTGTATTTTCAAATTTGTCCCCACAAACAAAGTGTTTATTTTTTAAGTCCCAATTCATTTGAATATTTTATTAAGTTAATATGGACGGTATTGTGAGCATTTCAAACTTTGCACAACTTAATATCATACAACCTAAAATAAACACACAAATAAACTAAGGTAAAATAGACTAACATTAACATTCAATTAACAACAAATTCAATCCATTTTATTCATTTAAACTATCATTTAAACCATCAATAATCCAAACTCATATTATACCCAAAAGTTAAAGTAAATGTGCCCTTAGAAGGCTTTTTATCTAACATTCTTCCAGTGAATTATATCGTGGGGAGTTACAGCATAAGCCATCTTTGTAGATGATTATCCTCAGTCATATTCTAAAATAAAAACGCGTATCCTATTTTGTATTTTCCATAACAGGTAACTTGGAACATAATTTTTTTTTAACACAGTTAAAATAGGTTCATCAAATGTAACTTAGAAATTTATTGAGTGATTCTACCATTAGTCAATGTTAATGTTAATAAATAATAACAATAATAATAACAACAATAGCTATAATTATTATAAATATTATAAATACTTTAATCAAATTTGTATTTAGTTACCTTCATTGCTAAGTGTAACAAACTTTTCACTATATCACTACCTTATTATAACCTCTCAATTGATTTTATGTGCATATTATTGCTTAGGACCATATATCAATTCTTATATATCGATTCTACCTTTTTCTTATTCTTATTATTATCATCATCACCACCATCACCATCATCATCAAAATTCAGATTCAATATCAGTCACCTGGATTGTGTACTGATAAGTATTCACTATATATACATATATCACTATCTATTATTCACTTGTAAGTGTTAACTATATTTGTCTATAGTACAACTCTTCCATCTATTTTATGTGTATATTATTCATTAGGACCATATATTACTACTTGAAAATTGAATCTATCTTATCATCATCATCATCATCATTATTATTATTATTATAAAAAATTAATATTTGGTATTTGATTATTTAGAATGTTCCCTAATAAATATTGACTATATCTATTAATCTTCATAGAAAAATCCTTCTATCTATTTCGCATGTGTATTATTGGTTAGGATCATATATAAATACTTGTAGATTGATGTCAATTTTTTTATATAATTATAGTTTTCATAATCAAAATTCAGATCTGATATATAGTTATCTTGACTCTCCACCTTACTATTCATATCAATGTTTAATATGACATTTTGTTCTATTTTATGTGCATATTATTCGATAAGACCATATATCAATCTTTATGAATTAATTCCATTTATTAACATTACCATAATCATTAGTTTTTTTTCTCTCATTAGGAGAGTTCTTTTTTTCTCATTAAGAGAGTTCCTCTTTCCATATCACCCCAAAAACCCTAACCCTAATTTTGTCGCCAACAAGGTAATTCGTACGTTCATGGTCAGTGCAGCACTGGCGAGGGGATTTGATGAAGCAGTCGTGGGCATAATTTGTTCTTGAGTTTCCTCGACAGATACTGATTCAGGAATGTATTGGTTAAACTCATATCCTTTCGCTTCCATATTTTTTCTCCCTTCATGCAAATATGTTAAACCTTAGCTTTCTTTCTCCTGCTCTTTTCATGTTTTTTTATTCTGCCATGTGGTCTTTTTTGTCTCTGTTTATCATCTTTCTATCCTTACCTTTCTTCCTTTCTCTTTTCTGCACATTTGTCTCCTTTGTTCTCTTCGGTTGTCTCCTTTTCGTTGCTTAATTTCTGTTTTACCTTGATAGGAAGCATCTCCTTCACGTCCTCTGCTATTTCTAGAAGGAACATAATCTGAACCCTATTCGAACTCGCCTTGGTGACTATGGATGAGACAACCGAGCTTTTGGGACGGAGCCTATGGTTAACTGACGAAGAGGAGAATGGCGTGTTGTTACCAGAAAGAGCCTGGAGAAATCAAGTTAGTGGTCAAAGGCATATTTTAGTTGGAAGAATTGTCGTGACACTGATATACACATCGGTTGTTCTTAAAGGGCATCTTGCCAGGTTGTTACAACCGTATAAAGGCTTTGACGTCCAACCCCCTGATAATGGACATTTTCTTCTAGTGTTTGAACATCCCTTGGACCTGAAACATGCCATGGACAGATGGCCTTGGATATTGGCGAAGCACCCATTGATTCTTAACACAGTGTTAGCTGGGGAGGATCCTCAGCATGTTTAGTTAAATTAGATGCTGATAATAGTCCATATACGGCAGCTATCGACTCACCAACGTACAGCAGAGGTGGCAAGTCACATTGGCAAACGGCTAGAACAGTTTGTTGAATATATGCAACCCAAAACTGAAGTGAAGAGGGGAATGGTTCGTATACGAGTTAAAATTAATATAACAAAGCCACTAATGAGGGGTTTTCACATACACTGATA